>CAUYPK010056776.1:0-76704 GCA_963574355.1 Loris lydekkerianus | reverse complement strand
AAAAAACAAAAGAGGGAATTGTTGGGCCCTGCCATGTGCCTGAGGCGTAGTGGAACTTCCTGAGCCTGACTAGAAGTAGATCCATTGAGCTACTTCCGCGTAGCAACGACTCAGCAAGGCCCGGCCTGAAACTGCCTCTACTTAGATACAGCCAGCGTGGTACCATGCCATTGGCCCAACCCTGTCAGGCACCTCATCCCCCGCCTTCTTTCCCCGCCCCTTCTCCACGCTCTACATAAGCGGCTGCTTGACGCAATAAAGTTGAGTCCTGCTTAAAAAAAAAAAAAGAAAGAAAGAAAGAAAATCAGAAAGGAAGAGCAAAGAAAGGGAAGGAGGGAGGGGAGTGGGGCTTTGGTGTGTGCCACATGTTTTTGGCACAAGACACGACTATAAGAGGGACTTTACCTAAAAAATGCAATCAGTGTAACCTGGTTTATTGTACCCTCAATGAATCCCCAACAATAAAAAATAAAGGAAAAAAAAAAAGAAATTTGTGCCAACATACATTTTAATCAAACTACTGAAAACTAAAGACAAAAGTAGATTTGGGTTTGGCCCCACCAATTTAACAATTAACAAATTAAATAAAGGACAGTCTTTGTTGTGTGAAGTGAGGCATTTCTCCCACATTTTGCCATTCCTATCTCTCCTCACAACAGGGTTCTTTCCATTAGAAAGCAATAAAAATGCCATTTGAATTTCCCTGGAGTGGTGTTTCTCAGTCTGTTTAAACATAAGCTCTCTTTCATTCAATGTAAAAAGTTGTTACTGAAAAAAACCAAACTGTAAAATATTTTAAAGAAGTTTATTCTGAGCCAAAATGAGTGACCCAGGGAAACACAGTTTGAGATGTCTTGAGGAAGTGTGCCCATGACTGTTGGGTTACAGTTTGGTTATTTAGGAAGATAGGAGTTGTAGGTAAAATCACAATTTAACGTAAAGAAGGTATACATAAGTTTGGCCCCCCAAAGGTAGGACATCTCAAAGGAGGTGCTTATAAGCCATAATTGAGGAATTTTCTAGTTGGCGATTGGTAGAAAGAGTTAAACTTTGTCTAAAGACTTGTAATCAGTAGAACAGAATTCTTATGTTAAGATAAAGGGTGTCATGGAAAAATAAATAAATAAATATTATAAAGCTTCTAAAAAAAAAAAGATAAAAGGTGTCTTATCTGTCATGTGATGCCATGTAAGAGGTAGGTTGGAAAGTAAGCCATCATGTACTGGGTCAAAAAGACCTTCATAGCAAGACCAAGGGCTAGACATATGACTTAATTCTTGCCTTGGATAGTCTTATGTCTTGTTTATAATTTGGTATCGATTGTCACAAAAAGTCTATTGTGTCAGTCTTATGATTTCCATTTTAACATTAATGCTGGTCAGTTGTAATGTTTAAACTCCAAAAGCCAGAGGGCAAAATGAGGCACTTGACCTTCCTTCTTGTCATGACCGGGAACTCAGTTTTTAAGGTTTTTCTGGGGTTCCCTTGGCCAAGAGGGAGACTGCTTAGTTGGTGTGGGGCTTAGGATAGGATTTTATTTTTAGTTTACAAAGTCATGCCACTTTTGAAATATAACTTGAAGTTCAAAATAAACTATTAGATCTTAGAAAAAAATTAACAGCTCAGTCACCTATATACCAAACACTGATATTGTAAATAATAATGTGTACAATGAGTTAATCTAAGAAAAAGGCATAAAACTTGCCACAAATGCTATCTGGCTTCTATTAATAGATGTTGTGCCTCAAAATAAATATTGTTTCTCAAGGACTAAGCAAATAGAGTAAAAATCATTTAGCCTTCTGGTAACCTTCAAACAAAATTCTAAAGTGGGCATGGTGCATATAATCCTAGCACTCTGGGAGGATTGCCTGACCTCAGTAGTTAGAGACCAGCATTAACAAGAGCAAGTACCCCACCTCTACTAGAAAATAGAAAAACTAGTTGGGTGTTGTGACAGGCGCCTGTAGTCCCAGCTACTTGAGAGGCTGAGGCAAGAAGATCTTTTGAGCCCAAGAGTTTGAGATTGCTGTGAGCTATAATGCCATGGTGCTCTATTCAGGGTGACAGAGCAAGACTATCTCATAAATCAATCAATCAATAAATAAATCAAATAATAAACAAAATTCTTAGTAAAAATTTTATTTTAAACTGCAGGGAGGAAATGACCTACTATGTTGATAGTGGGTACTCTTCATAAAAATTACAATTATAGACTATTTCAAAATAACAACAATGGGCCAAGGACTGTGGCTAGGGATTGTGTTAGGTAATTGCCCCAGAGAAAGCCCCTCCCCCAGAAAAGCGCCTTCCTGCTTTCTACAGACCAAGATTAGCTACCCGCTGAAAATTTCAAACTTACAGCCTGCCCCTAACAGCTCTTCCAGCCAGAGCAGTAACTCCTTATTGGCTATTCTACCATCCCGTCACCACTCTAAGACTTCTCCTAACCGAACCTATATAGCTCTCTCTCCCCCCCCCCCTTCCCTTCTCTCTCTTCTCTCTGTCTCTCTTGGTCTCTCCTCTCTCCCGCATCTCTCTTCCCTCTCTCTCTCCTTTTCTCTCCTCCTTGGTGCTGCTCTGCAGCATCCCACCCTCGCCAATAAAAACCTTTGGTACAAGCCTTGGTGGTCTGTGAGATCTCTGCCGGTCAAGTGCCCCCCCTTTCAAATTGGATTCTAATAAACAGAATATCACAAATGTAATGGGATATGGTTTCAAGACAAACCTGCTGGAGACAGAGACTTCCATCTTACTCGTGCTGGCAAAGGCTCTTCTCGTTTCTTCGGTCTGTTGAAGCTGCCAGGTGGTGAGCTGCCTGATGGAAAGGCCCATGTGGTAGGGAAATGAGGGCAGCCTCTGACCTAGAGCCCGTGAGGAACTGAATCCTTCCATCAACTATATGAGAGAGCCGGAAGCGAGATGGACTTGAGATAGACTGCAGACCCAGGACTGACACCCTGACTGTGGCCCTGTGATGGAAGAAGTGCTCTGAGCCACAGCACCCAAATAAGCCAGGTCCATATTCCTGACCCAGAGTAACTGTGAGATCAGAGATGCTGTTGCCATTTCAGTCCACTCAGTTTCAGGGTAATTTGCCACCTATCAATTGATAATGGAAAATACAAATTATCTCAAGAAAAAAGGTGCCATGTCTAGGTTGTTGTAGGGATATGTCTTTTAAACTTCAAGAAGTAGATAAATTCCAGGATATCTAAACTTTTCCAGACTGTAGAAGTAAATTTGTATTAATATTTATGAATTAGTATAGTTTGTAATTTTCTTTTGGGGAGGAATGTCGTACTTTTGTATCACGATTATGGATTTGGGGGCAGGCTATAGAAAGCAAGGGAAATAAGGAAAGAACCTTTATATATCAAAAAATAAAGATCTGTCTCAAGCAAATAATTAGCACCATGTTTAACAGTGAAATATCAGAACCTTCTCACTCAATCAGGAATGCCTGCCATCAGCACTATTATCTTGTGTTGTTCCAGAACAAAAATAGAAAGTGTGGTAGGAATATTACAAAGGTGGAGACATAATTTTCATTATTTGAAGTTTGTTCCTCTGAAAACCAGAAAGAATCATGAAAAATTGTTATAACTGACAAAGTTCCTCAGTAAGGCCACATAGCAAATCCTCCAAAGCAGAACCATTAAAGGTACTGGAGGAAATACAGTCAGTATGAATTTGACAAGTAAGTAAATGCAAATATATGATTAAAGACATGAGTAAATTTGAATTTTCCAAGGAAAGAAAGAGCAGTGGGCCAAGAATGAACCATGTGAGAATATGAACACCTCCTTGCCTAAAGGAAGAACAGCAATGCTACTCAATACTGCCTCCAACTGTGCAATGAGGGCTCTCCTTCACAAGGGTGCCCTGACAATAAAGCTCAGTGCACAGGAGGTATTTCCATTATATCCTGGATGCTCATGATTCACCCTTTAGTAAACATCTTTAAGGACTCACGTGACGTGATGCCCTAGATCCATGGGCTTCAAACCGGGGCACGCGTATGCCTCTGAACAGTCGCTTCCCAAAAGTCACATGCACGTGAAGCCATTTCACCGCTCATGTTTTCAATGAGCCAAACTGCCTTGAGATGTTCTCCTATCCCTCCTCATTTCTTTCCCAACTGACCTTCTCCCATTTTACAACAGAAAGGCATGCTTCCTGCCTATCTCTCTATAGTCACATCCCTGGGATTTAATTCCCTCCTAATACTAATATAAAAGAGAGAGTTCAAATATTGGTTTTCCTGGACTCTAATGGAAGAATAAAAAAATCATTTAGCAAGTCAGTGGTTTTCAAATCTTTGCTTCAACAAAATTGAAGGAGTTTCAAGTAGTGTCAGGGGCAGCTAGTAGCCCTCCAAATGCACCTTTTTTACCTTTTTTTCTTTTTTTGAGACAGAGTCTCACTATGTCAGTAGAGTGCCGTGGCATCATAGCAACCTCAAACTCTTGGGCTTAAATGATTCTCTTGCCTCAGCCTCCCAAGTAGCTGGGATTACAGGAGCCCACCACAACACCTGGCTACTTTTTTGTTTCAGTTGTCATTGTTGTTTAGCTGGCCCAGGCTGGGTGCATGTGGCCAGCATCATAACCACTGTGGTACGGGCGCCACTCCTATTTTACCTTTTTATAGCAAAAACCACATAAGTTTACACAGACTTTGTAGCCATTTAACTAAAAGACTACATTTTCCAGCAACAAGGTATGGCTATGGGATCTTTGCATCTATATTCATGAGGAATAATGGTCTGCAGTTTCGTTTTTTGTTGTGTTCTTTCCTGGCTTTTATCAAGGGGATACTGACTTCATAGAATGAGTGAATTATATGTACCCCATACATGCCATAGAGTAATAACCATAGAAAAGGATGAAATACCATTTGCAACAATTTGGATGGAACTGGAGATCGTTCTCCTAAGTGAAGTATCTCAAGATTGGAAAAACAAAGACCACATGTACTCAAAGAACCAAATTTTTGTTTCATTGATCTTCTATACACACACACACACACACACACACACACACATATATATATATATATAATAATTATTTTTTTTTTATTCTATTTTATTTATTTCTGCTCTGAACTCTGTTATTTCTTTTCTACTTTTGGCTTTGGGTTTGGTTTGCTCTTCCTTTTCTAGTTCCTTGAGATGTGACATTAGGTTGTGACTTTTTTGCCTATTTGATGTAAACATTCAAGGCTATGAATTTCCCCAAGAAATAAGTTTGCTGAGCCAGTCCCATAGATTTTGATAGCTTGTGTCCCTTTGTTATTCCATTCAAAGAATCTTTTGATTTCCATCTCAATTTCATTCTTGCCCTAGTATTGTTCTGTAGTAGGCTGTTTAATTTCCATGACTTTCGGTAGGTTTAAGTGTTTCTCTTGTAATTTATTGTTGGTATGTTTTCCATTTTTTTTTAATTTTTTGAGAGCTATTTTGTGGCCTAAGATATGATCAATCTTTGAAGATGTCCCATTTGCTACTTTAGAAGGTATATTACTTAAATTGGGGGTAGAATGTTCTGTCGATGTCTGTTAGGTCCATTTGATTTAGAGTCTGTATTGACTACAGTGTTTCTTTGTTTATTTTTTTGCTTTGATGATTTGTCCCACTCTGACAGTGGGGTGTTGACGTCCCTGGATATTACAATGCTGCTATTTATTTCTTGGCTTAGCTCTAGTAAAATTTGCTGTGAGCTGCTGTGTTAGGTGAACGCTTCTTTAGGATTGTCATGTTTTCTTTTTAAATCATTCCATCATTATATAATGTTCCTCTTGGTCTTTCTTTACCATTTTTGATTTAAAGTCAATTTTATCTGATATGAGAATGGTTACACCTGCTCTCTTTTGGTGCCCATTTGTGTAAAATACATTTTTCCATCCTTTCACATTGAGTCTGTGGGCATCTGAGAGTTAGATGTGTTTCCTGGAAACAACAGATACTTGGGTTGTGTTTTGTTATCTATTCATCCATGCATCTTTTGAATGGAAACTTTAAACTATTAATGTTAAGAAATAGAATTGATATTTGGGATACCATTCTGTCTGTCATGTTGGCTTATACCTTGTTGCTTTGTTTCTCTTCTTATCCTTTTTTTTATGGCTAAGAGCTTTCATGAGTGATTTTACACTGGTGGCTATCTATTGTACTAATTTGTGTATAATGCAGTTCTAAGTATTTCCTGCAGCATAGGTCTGGTCATGACGAATTCCCTCAGTATTTGCTTGTCTGAAAAAGACTTAATTTCTCCATCATCTACGAAACTTAGTTTTTTCAGGATACACAATTCTAAGCTGACAGTTGTTCTGTTTAAGAAGATTAAAGATTCCACATTTACTAAGTTTCACATATACCCTTGTAAGATGCACTGCAGGTGTAATCCCACCATGTGGAAAGTAAATGTCTTAGCACAATAACTAAGAAAATGCCAGGAAGGCTGTGTTAACCAGTGTGACGAAAATGTGTCAAACAGTCTATGAAACTAGTGTATGGTGCCCCATGACCACATTAATGTACACAGCTATGATTTAATTTAAAAAAAAAAAAAAAGAAGAAGATTAAAGATGAAGCCCCACTCTCTCTGGCTTTTAAGATTTCTGCTGAGAAGTCTGCTTTCAGCCTGATGGGTTTTACTTTGTAGGGCAGCTGCTGCTTATGTCTAGCTGCTTATAGAATCTTCTCTTCATTTTGACTTTGGTCAGGTTGATTAGTATGTGTCTTGGAGATATCCTATTTGCTATGACTCTTCCTAGTGTTTGATTTCCATCTTATATCTGAATGTGGATCTCCAGTGATACCAGTGATATTTTCCTCAATAATTTCCTCAAAAAAGTTTTTCATGCTTTTAGCTCTTTCTTCTTCTCCCTCAGGGATACCTATAATTCAAATGTCAGTTCACTTCATATGGTTCCATAATCTTAATCTTAATCCACTTGTTCAGACTCTTCTCTGCCTTTTTGCATGACAGGGTTAGCTTTAGAGTCTTGTCTTCAAGCCCTGAGTTTCTTTGGTGCTGATGCTTTCTGCTGTGTTTTGAAGTTCCCTAAATTACTCCTTTATTTCTTTAAGTTCTACTATGTCTTTTCTTATTTTGTCTAGCTCTTCAGTGACTTTTCCATTAAATTCCCAAAAAAAAGTTTTTTGGCTTCTTTTTGTTGGTTTTCTACTTTCTCTCTAATCCCATTCATCTTATTTGCCATCCACATTTTGAATTACATTTCTGTCATTTCATCAACACCATATGGAACACTGCTGTAGCTCCATTGTGATCCCTTGGGTGTCTTGAGCTACTTTGTTTTTTCATGTTGCCCGAGTTCTTTTGCTGGTTTCTTCTCATCTGGCTCCTCTTCTCTCAGCTCTGATTTAATAGGATTAGAGGGCATTTAGAAACTCTCCTGTTTAGTTGAGGGAAGGGAAGGACACTAGATAGAGCTTTTGGAACCTACTCTAGAATGTTGACCCATCAGGGGAGGGGCAGGTGCAATAAGAGCCTGTAGAGAAACTGCTGTTTTAACCCTTTCCCCTGTGCTTACCTCAGTTCAAGTCAGTGCTGATGATCTTCATGTGGGATGGCTGGTTGTTCCCCTGATCATTGTTAGAAGTTTGCACTGGGGCTGAAGGCAACTCTCTTCATCATAGCTGTTGGTGTGGGGATTGCTCTAGCCAGGGTCACTCAATGGAGGTGATCGTGCAGCTGGGTGACTCTATTTGTGCAGTGGTTATGCAAGACCAGGCAGTGGGCTTTTGCATGAACTAGGTCCAAGAGTAATGTCTGGTTGGGCCGGGGGGTCCCAGGTGGAGCACCAAACTTAAGAGAGTTTCCGCCAGCCTAGCAGCAGTGGTGGAGTTTCAGGGGTAGTGTCTTTGGGTCTAGGCTTAATTTTGGAATCTCAGAGATGTCATCCCAGGCCTAGCAGTGGCCCTGGAGTTTTAGGGTAAGAGCCTCTGGCTCAGTAACAGCTTTAGAGCTGGTTCTGGGGCTTATGGGAGCAGAGATGCACCTATGGAGTGCTGTTCTGCTTGTGTGGAGATTGTTGATGCCAATTGTGCAGGCAGGGTTTGTCTCAGTGGCCCAGGGACCCCATGGGTGGGCTAGAGCTGCTGATCAGCTGAGGTTCCCCCACCACACACCTGGGACCTGCTGAGATTGTCTCTCAAGATTTCCTAGATAGTGCCGGTGGCTTCTCTAGCTCCTCTTTGCAGATCCCACACAGGAAAGATGAATTCAATCCCCAGTCATAGGATATGATACAACACAGGGGAGCTTCTGCTCTGTCTGCTCTCTCCCCAGCCTGGCAGGGGTGATACAAAGACTACTGTTAGAAGGCTGGCTCCCAAGAGGACTTGGTTCTGTTCACTAGAGCCATCAGGATGAAAGATGTAAATGATGGAACCCAGAGACAAGGCTGCAGTGGAGATGTTCAGGTCAAGTTTATTGAAAGGGGAGGGTGACCCATATGGGCAGCACAAAGGTGGTGTCTGAACCCAGGGGCATTTAGAGACCCCTTTTATATGGGGCTGTAGGGGCTGGACAAATTCCACAGGTTGCCTGGAAAGTTAGGGTCTTTTGGTGAGAACTTCTAAGGGGCTGGGCTAACCAGATCTTTTGTCTTTGTCTTGGGAGTTAAGGAGGAAGAAGAAGGGAAAGGGTTTGTACATGGCTGCATTGGGGCCCCCAACAAGAATGGGAGTCTGTTGCAGAGACCCAGGACTGGAATCACAAGACCTTGCTGCACCTGCTCTCTGGGCAGTGTCTCTGCACAGACTCTGAGCAGTTCCCAGATCAGTGGATGGAGACCTCAGGCACTGGCAGCTGTGAGAAAGTCATACTCCCTTAAGTTGCTTATATTCAGCTGTCTTCCCCTCTTCCCAGCAGTGTGGATTATATGAGGAGCCCTAGCTTAGTCTCTGAGTTGGTGGGTGGTGCTTGTAAGAACCAGCCAGGCCCTATTTGATAGTCAGTAGATTCTGTAATGAGCTATACAGCTGTTCTATCAGTGATTGATGTCCCAAAAGAGTGCAGAGATTTTCTTTTGTGCCTGTAATAGGCTTTAGAGGTGGATGGGGAGTGAGGCTAGGTGGAGTAAGATTGGGTCAGTCTAGAAGGTTCTGCAAAGTCTCAGCAGGGCTCAAAGTTCATATCCCAGGTGCCCAGGAAAAGCCACTGGGAAATGGGCCAAAGTGGTCTCTCTTTACTGGAAAGACTGCCTGAGGGGCAGGGGCCTTCTGTATTCATCATTACGACTGACAGAGTAAGCTCTGCCCCTTTTCGCCCCAGAGGCCCCCTCCAGTATCTGTTTGCAAACAGGTGTCCCAAAGCCTTTGTGCTCCTCAACCTTGGCACAATGAGACTTTCCCATAGAGGGATGGGTGCCCCACCAGAGCATGGTGGCTCAGATCCTGTGTTCTTCTGTCAGTTCTGCCCACGTGAACTCCTGATTCAAGGTCTCAAATCTCTCCCTTATGACCCTCAGGGGCACAAGACTGGGCCAGACCAGATTATGTCTGACCTGGACAGTGCTGGAAAGCAGGGACTCTTGACTCAGCATCCATGGGTCCACCCCAGTTCCCCAAGGGGTAAGGTTTGGGCTCCACTCTCTATGAATCCCAGACTGGAGGACACCACAGCTGATGAGAGGCTGCTACTTCAATCCACCCTCCTGGCTGCAGTAGACAGGGAAGGAGCAGGAGATGAAAATAATCTGTATGGACGAGAGCCAGGACCCCAGTCCTCCTCCCCTGGAGAGAAGCCTGCATGGAATGTCCAAGCTCAGGGATCACACCAGTTCTCCACACAAGTCAGTGGTTGCAGCAGCACCTGGGCTCCCAAGGCTGGAAAAGCTTCAAACAATTTGATAGCCTGCTGACTACTGAAAGTGTGTGGGCATGGGGATAAAGGACCCCCCTCACCCCTGCACTGGGCTCCCAGTCTTTCTGGGTTTGATCCTGGCCAATCTCTTTTTCTATTTTTTTTTTTTTTTGCCTTTTCCTGTTCTGCTTCACAATTTCTCTCTGTGAATTCCCCAGTAGGCTCCAGCAGCCCCTCTTCCAAACTACACCTGAGCTGTGCCCATTCCCCCCCACTTTATTTATATCCTTTCCTTTACTCTAGGTTGCTCCAGTAAGTGATGTCTTTAGTTGGCCATCTTCTATCACATAGCTTAAGTTTTTTCTTATTAATTTGAGAAACATCATAGTGTAATGGTGAAGCATATGAATTCTGGAGTGTCTGGGTTCAAATCCTGGTCTGCCACTTGCTAAATGTGTGGTCTGGGAAAAGTTGCCAAAGTTTTACTTTCAATGCCTGTTTCCTAAGTCATGTGAAGCTGGTATGAAATAAATCATGCAAAGCACCAGGAATAATGCCTTCTATATATGTAGTAAGTGCTTAATGACAGCCTGTTATAGGACTCTTTATATTTTGCATATTAATTCTTTGATCATCATTTTCCCCTTGTCTGTTGCTTATGTCTGAACTTTGTTTATAAATGCTTACCAGATAGGACTTTTTTATGTTATTAAATTTGTTATTGTTTTCTTATATGAATTTTATTGTGACCTGATGTATATTTTTTTGAGACATAGTCTCACTTGGTAGAGTGCCGTGGCGTCCTAGCTCACAGCAACCTCTAACTCCTGGGCTCAAGCAATTCTTGTGCCTCAGCCTCCTGTGTAGCTGGGACTCAGCGCCTGCCACAATGCCTGGCTAATTTTTTTTTTCTTTTTGAGACAGGGTCTCGCTCTGGTCCAGGCTGGTCTCAAACCTGTGAGCTCAGGCAATCTGTCCACATCAGCCTCCCAAATCCTGGGATTACAGGGATGAGTTACCATGCCCCACCTGTGGCCTGATATTTTACCCGAAATGTTTTATTGAACTGATTGCTCCAAGTATCAGTTCACATTTTCTTTACTCTGCTTTGATTCTGTGATCAGAATGTTTAAGTTTTGTTTCTGTGCTCACCAGGAACTACTCTTGTTTTTCTTTCATGGAAGACAATCATTATCCATTCCTTTTTCACATTTCCCCTGAATAATGGTGTTCCTTCTGTTCTTTCTTCTCTTCCCGTATCTTACTACCAGGATGATCTTATTCACTCTAACAGTGTCAACAATCCCCTTCCTCCCACCATGGGTCCCCCCTTCTACAGATGACACTGAACCTTCAGAGCAGTATTCTCTACTGTTTTCAGGGTATTTCTAACTTCATATCCCAAAATCACCAACAAATAAATTTTTTCTAAAATTCATCTTTATAGAAAACTCTCCATATATTAATATTAAGATCAAATGCCATCTAAGGGACACCATTTTTTAAACTTGCAACAAATAGTATGTATGGAATGTTTGTCTGAATGAAAGAATATAAACATTCTATGCAATATGCATAGTGTTCTCTGGAAGGACACACAAAAACTGGTAAAAGTAGTTATGACAAAGGGAGTAGACTTCTTTTTTAACTTGTGCCTTTTGTATTCTGTGCCAGGCTTATGGGCTTTCTGAATGCCTGCTCAAAAATAAATGCAAGTCTACAAATAAATACAAGGCACCCTCAATCCCATCAAACCTACTCCTCATTTTGGTAGCTATCACTCATCCACTCAGTCTCTGCTAAGGACTTGGGATAATCCTCCATCTCCCAAAATTCTCGTCCAATCAGCATATTTCTATGAAATGCCTCAAGAATAGACTCCTCAATGGCTACAGGCGATTGCACTAATGTACACAGCTATGATTTAACAATTAAAAAAAAAAATAGACTCCTCATCTACCTGTGCATTCAGTAGCACTCCCAAGAACACACAATAAGCTGAGCTGGGCTGTAGATAAACACAGACATGAGATACTCCTCTGGAATAACTCAGGAAGCCCCACAGCCCAGGGAGGTAGAACAGCCATACCACACACTTAAACTATATTTTTTAAGTAATTGATTCCTTTAGCCACTTACAAGTATTTATTAGGATAAGAGGTCATAAAATATACTCTTAAAACATACATAAGAAAAAACACATTTGAAAGAATACAAAGTAAAATGACAGGAGGTGACAGAATTTAGTGTTTATGAATGAGATCTTCAATAACTTTAATAATTCAGAAAAAATTCAAAGTGTATTTAAAAGTGGAGACCATGCTTTATAATATTTTATAATAATCAAAGAAGATATTAGGCTCTTAAAGGTGATACATGACTTAATAGTTTTTCAAATGATTTCAGAATGGGTTCCTAGATCCTTATAGGATTATTAAAAAGAAAAGACAGAACTTTGGCAAGCCAAGTATTAACCCATAGCAGCTTGGTAAAAGTTTACTTTATATAAAGATTCTTCAATTTACATTTGTTTTTGTTACAGAAGCACAAAAAAACTAAACTAATATGCTAATTACATTTCAGGAGTCTGCAAGCTATATGGCAAAAATAGTTATCTTACTAAAGCCTGTATTCTATGAAAATGTGCACCACACTGCATACAATAACGGAGTAAATATAAACCATGTGATTATTAACTCTTCTATATAAAACCCTTACCTGCCACATGTCATACGATCCCCTCTGTCTACATGTCTTTTAGGGTAGCCTCAGGTCTTAAGCCAATATACATTTCTATTTGAAAAAGTTCTCATCTCTATGACTAAAAATGATTCTGTAAAGGCCTTTTTTTTTTTTTTTTCAGTACTCCTACCATGACCAATAAATGATGACAAACTTTAGAAAAAACTACTGGAAGCCCGAGATCATCAAATCTGAGCGTTTTGTCTCCAATCCCTGGAAGAGCTTGCTACTTTGAGACCCATAGCTCCAAGAAGAAAACTCAGAATTTTCTACTTTTAAAAAAATATTTTGTCAGGAATAACAGAATAATTAGATTTCTAGGAAAATGAGGCTTTTAAATTAAGATTTAGCAATATCCATCTATAATAAATTTACTTCCAATTATTTATGAATGACAGAAATCAGTTCAAGTTTTATATACAAAAGGTATAAATACTGCATATTTATTACATAGTGAATATTGGCACAAACCCTTTCGTATTTAAAGCATAAAATGCAATCAGCAAATCTGATGCCCTTAATTGTGTTTCTTAAGATCCATTTGTGCAATACCTCAGAAAACTTCTAAATTGCTCACAATTTAAGGCTTTCCAATGGGTTTGTAGCAAGCATCAGGTTGCCAGAGGCGAATATCAACAAGAACTTGATTGAGTTTCTGCATCCAGAGATCCCGCTCTTCTTTAGTGTCTGCAGACAGCCAGTTCCTATAGGAACAAAGCACAAGAGGTCAGGACTATCTTCTCTTCATGCCATAACTCCACGTACTCTTACTAGAAAAAAAAGAATGACTAAACAAACCAGTCACATGAGTTACTCTTTCCCATCTTTTACGGATGGTGATCATTAATCTCTATGTCACTCTGTGAGTTTGTGTTTCCCTCTTGACACAGGTGAATTCAGAGAAAGTTAAATGGCCTACCATGGTTACATTTGATAAATCACTGAGTTAAAACTTAAACTTAGGTCTGTTGACTCCAAAGTGCTGTTGCAAAATATTTGGCCTACCATGTGATAAAGCATTTGTAGTTCAAATGTATAGTCTCAATTTTGAAGTAGGCAATGTAGATCAGAAAAGAAATCTTTTACACTGAAGAAGAGAAAGCTAGTTAGTCGTTTCTAGTAGAGATGACAATAAGATACATTAAGTTCAGATAAAAGTATAGGTAAAAAATGCCCTGTAAGGAAACAGACCAATATGGCAAAGAAGAATACAGAACCACAGAATGTTTATATTCTTTTGATCTAAAAAGTGAGAGATAAGTTTCAGGTGACCAAGCAAAGCTGAAGACTCAGCCAAACTTGAATTGAGAATGCACCTCTCATATGATGGGGCAAAGGAGCACAATCCACATTATTATAATGTTATAATGGAAAAAAATACAAGTAAATGAGGTACAGGGTAATCAGAGCAACACCACAGGGGAAGTTATTTATACCACAGGGGAAGGTCTATAAAGAAGTTTAAGACGGGGTGGTGCCTGTGGCTCAAAGGAGTAAGGCACTGGACCCATATGCCTGAGGTGGTGGGTTCAAACCCAGCCCTGGCCAAATAAAGAGAGAGAAAAAAAAAAAAGAGGTCTAAGAGGGCTTATGCAGCTGGAAAAAATATAAAGTTATCTGAAAAATGTGAGTAATGTTTAACAGGGCTAAAGTGGACTGCTGTGGCCTAGAACTATTTGGGTACAGCACTTTGGTTGGTCCCCCACTGACTGTGGCTGTAGACAGCATACCCATTAAACAAAACGGTTATATATCCATTTTACCTGACCTGCCCTTCTGAAACAATGGTTACATAGAAGGTTCTTGAATTTCCAAAGAATGGGCCCTCTATCCAGCTATTTTGTAAAAAAAATTGTTAGTCTGGGTGGTGTCTGTGGCTCAAAGGAGTAGGGCACTGGCCCCACATACCAGAGGTGGTGGGTTCAAATCCGACCCCGGCCAAAAAAAATTGCAAAAAAATAAATTGGCAGTCTCTTGGCAACTTGTTTCTATTTTAGTAGTGTTTCTTAGCTATAGCTTTCTATTAGTTTCACATCAGCAACTTATGAAGCTAGTTCTATCCATCCCCCTGTCTACAATATTAAATAATAGCCTAATTACAAAAAATTATATCAAATTCTAGGTTGTGCCTGTGGCTTAAAGTACACTGGCCCCATATACTAGAGGTGGCGGGTTCAAGCCCAACCCTGGCCAAAAACTGCAAAAATAAATAAATAGATAAATAAAAATTATATCAAATTCTAAGTTTTATCACCTAATCAGAACTCTGTATGTTGAAGGTGGTCTTGAAGTTTCTCTTGGGCATATATATGCAAAAGAACCCTATCTTACACTCTTAGCAATAAGCTTTTGTATCTTATACTTAAGCTCAGGGTTGATAAAATAAGTGACATTCCCAAGAGTTTTATTCTGTTAATCTCCAACCATAAATATGCAGAATAGAATGAGGTTTTTGTAAATCATCTAATTAAAGGAGGGTATTTGGGGAATGGAAAGGAAGGGATGTACAAAGTGTCTCTGAATAATGGTTAACTTTGCAACTATACATGTAGTCTATCTCTTTATTCCTTTACTTATTGAGACAGGGTCTTGCTAAGTTGCCTGGGCTAGAGTGCAGTGGCATCATCATAGCTCACTATATTCAAACTCCTGGGTTGAACAGAGCCTTCTGCCTCAGCCTTCTGAATAGCTGGGCCTCTAGGTACACACCCACCATGACTGGCTAATTTTTAAACTATTTATAGAGATGAGGTTTCACTATGTTATCCGAGTTGGTCTCAAACTCCTGGCCTCAAAGCAATCCTCTGTCTCTGCCTCCCAAAGTGCTAGGATTATCCAGAAGCCATTGCAACTACACATAAAGTCTTTAAACTTAATGCAAACATTATTTAGCTAACTGCCTTGAAAATGCCAAAACTGTAAGTATATTAGAAACCATGATTAGCTAAGATATAACCTGAAAATTATATTTTTCTTAACTATGGTATCTAGTTATTCTAGATTATTCTCTTACCGCTGTGTGTTTGTTTTCTAACATCATACCCTTTTCAAAGATAAAGATCATCTCTGACATTTCTTATAGTGCTAAGAAAATAGTGGGCAACCAATTACTTAGTTGATAGAAATATTTATGGACCAATACATACTTGGTGACACAAAGTGTGTCTCTGCATTGGCTGACAAGGGTCTCTCGGTCATCTTCTCTTTGTGGTCGGACGGTAATCAATTCAAAAGTGTTGCGTCTTGCACAAAATTCTCTGTTGGCTGGCTCTATCTGACGACTGGTACAATTAGCCAGATTTATCCTTCCTATGGGACTCTTTAAAAATTTTTTTTTAAATATTAGGTAGAAAATAAAACTAAGTCATTAAGCATTAAGCAATATTTAAGTTAATACAAATTAAAATTTAGTTATGCTACACTTAGAGAAATATATTCAATATTATTTCTTTTTTGAATATGAAAATAGAACCCCAAAATATCAAGTGATAGCTCTTGCCCACTATCCTACAAAACTCTTTATGATAGAAAACTTCAAACAGAAAGTAAAAAGAACGGTATAATGAACCCCCAACTATCTTCAACAATTAGAAACACATACTCCACCACCTTCATCTATAACTTACCCACTTCTCCCCTTTTTATAAAAGGAAACCTAGACATTATATTTCAAGTGTACTTTTTATGTATCTGTAACAGGCAAGGCCAAGCAATTGCTTTGATTGTTGGAAGCCTAGTTATCCCTATGGTATAAGAGCAAAAGTGGAGTTAAAAATTCATGAGACCAAATGCTTCTGCAAATGGGAAAAAGGATGCACATGGGCACAAACAATTAACAGACAAGTCAATAAAAGTGTCAACTTTATTAGAATTTTAAAAAAAGAAATAAAAGGAAATACCCCATTTTAAAATGTTAGATTATGTGAGTCTAGAAAGAAAGTAATAACCTCTGTTGATTGGTTGGAGGTTATCGTGAGTAATAGAAATTCTTGTATGCCACTAAAGTATAAAACGGTCTATTTTTGGTCTGGCAGTTTGATAATAGCAATCAGAACATAAAACATTGAGCCTTTCCTGAGCCTTAAATTCCACCCCCCAAAAAACTTTATCCTAAGAAAATATATAAATAAACATACAAAGTCACTGCTTTTTCATGATAGTGAAAAGTATGAAACAAATTAGATGACAACAATAGACATCTATTCAAACAAATTATGGTATTATGTTTCCAGCCAATATGGCATAGTAAATAGTCTGAAAGTCTTCCCTTTGGATAACTCTCCAAATGTTAGATAACTGAACTCAAAAGAAAGTAAAAAGAAGACTTCAAAGACCAAAATCAATGAGAAAGAGAACGCAGAGTGGTGAGCTAGTCTGGACCCTGGCTTCCCTTAGCAGCCATTCTCAACCTGTGGGTCTAGACCCACAGGAACTGTATGAAAGGGTTGCAGCATTAGGAAGGTTGAGAACCACTGCCTTAGGGCATTTGACCAGGGCTCATGCAGATAAAATGATACGAAATAATTTCTAATATTTGTTTTAAAATATCCCAGCAAAGCAGTAAGAATAAAAAAGTATGTGTGTTGTGAAGATATAAATAAAACATGAAAATTAATAATCAGTGACACTAGGAATTCATTTCACTTATTTCTGTTTTGTGTATATTTAAAATTTTTTAATTAAAGGCCAGGCACAGTGGCTCACACCTGTAATCCTAGCACTTTGGGAGGAGGAAGTGGGTAGATCGCTTGAGCTGAGGAGTTTGAAACCAGTCTGAGTCAGCGTGAGACCCTCTCTCTCTAAAAATAGAAAAAAACAGCTTGGTGTTGTGGTGGGCACCTGTAGCCCAGCTACTTGGGAGCCTGAGGCAGGAGAATCACTTGAGCCCAAGAGTTGGAGATTGCTATAAGCAATGAAGATATGGCGCTCTACCAAGAGTGACGGAGTGAGACTCCGCCTCAAAAAATTTTTTTTCAGTTATTCAAAGTAACATATCTATATCTATCTATCTTTCCATGCATGTGTGTGCATACAGAAAAAACAGGCCAAGAATAGTAACACAGTAGTCCCCCACTTATCCGTGGTCTCATTTTCTGCAGTTTCAATTACCTAAGATGAACTGCAGTTAGAAAACATTAAAAGGAAAATTCCAGATACAAACAATTCATAAATTTTAAATTGCATGCTGTTCTAAGATGCATGGTGAAATCTCACACCTTCCATCCTGGGATAGAGAGTCTCCCTTTGTCCAGAATATCCATGTTGTATCCACTGCCCACCTATTAGTGACATAGTAGCTGTCTTGGTTATCAGATTGACTGTTGTGGTATTGTAGTCCTTGTGTTCAAGTTACCCTTACTGGACACAGACTAGCCCCAAGGTGCAAAAGTAGCGATGCTGGCAATTCACATATACCAAAGAGAAGCCAGAAAGTGCTTCCTTTAAGTAAAAATGTGAAAGCTTTGAACTTAATAAGAAAAGAAAAACAACTGTATGCTGAGGTTGCTGAAATCTAAAGTAAAGGCAATTCCTCCAATAATGACATTGTGAAAAAGGAAAAAAATTCTAGCTACTTTTGTTGTCACAAATCAAACTGCAAAACATTATAACAATAGCACCTAATTAAGTTAAAAGACATTAAACTTGTGGCTGGAAGACATGAACGGAACAGCATTGTGAATGATGGCGCTTTGGTTCAGCACTATCCCTGGTCTGGGGCACTCACTAAGGGGCTTGAGATGTGTGTCCTCCCCACAGATGGGGAGAACTACTGTACCTTACTGAATAAGAACAAGGTAGGAGACTGGCCTTAGCAGACACTGGATTTATTTTAAAACTATGGTCATTGATATTGGGACAGAAAAATAACTAAAGAAAAGAGAATAGAAATCCTAAAAATAAACGGGCACATAATGATACCTTGGTACATATCAGAAGTGGCTTTGTAGATCAATGTGGAAAGGACTGACCTCATTCAATGATGCTGTCATCATTGGTTATCCAGACAGAAAAGAAATTCAATTCTAGGTAAATTAAATATGAAGTAGAAAACTCATTAACTTTAGAAGGAGGAGGAAAGGGCCAAGGGAGGGGAAGGGAAGGGGGAGGTTAAGGTGGAGGGAGGGTAATGGGTGGGGCCACACCTGTGGTGCATCTTAGAATGGGTACAGGAGAAACTTACTAAAGGCAGAATACAAATGTCTACATACAATAACTAAGAAAATGCCATAAAAGCTAAGTTGAACAGTTTGATGAGAATATTTCAGATTGTATATGAAACTAGCACATTGTACCCCTTGATTACACTAATGTACACAGCTACGAGTTAATAATATAAATAAATAAATAAATAAAATAAGATATTCTCTAATGTCAAGATATTTTCACAATTGCAAAACAAACTCTATTTTCCAACTAGAAGGACTGACTGGTTAACTATCTTTTGACAATTTCTGTTTATTAACTGAGTAGAGTCTACCACAAAAACACTAACTCTCACGACTGAGACTCTCATTCTAATTGCTTAGTTTCTCATGCTGTATGTTTTCAAATGTTTATCTTTTAATCTTGTCTTAATTTTTGTTTTTATTACAACTTTTTAATGAAAAAAAAGTGAAACTACAGAAAAGCTGAAAGAGTAGTACAGTCAACATCCCTAAACTCTTCACCTAGAGTCTGATGGTTAACATTTTGCCGTTTTATCTCTTTTTTCTTCCTGTCTCTATCTATATAGGCACATACTCAAATTTTTTCTGAGCCACCTGAAAGCAAGGAGCAGACATTCATACTTTACCACTAAAAACTTCAGCTTCTATTGACTATGAACAAGGACATGATATCAGGATTTGATCACAGACTACATATCACGTCTATTTCCCTATCTCTCCAGTCTCCTCTAGTCAGAGAAGCCAGCCCTCCCTCACTCATTGTTTTGGTTGTCATGACATGAGAGACTTCAGAAGAGTCCAGGATAGTGTTCTGAGGAATGTTCTGCAATGTGAATGTCTGTTTCCTCAGAATTGGGTCTGGATCAAACATTTAGGCAGGAAATATTTTTGGTTAAACATTTTGGTAAAATTACCATGAATTGATATTTTCTTTTAACAGTCCTCACAGTACCTATGTCCATGTTTTATGTTCCCAAGTAAGTTATAAATAAGCTTCTTAAAAGAGCTCCCTTTTTATTTCTTTTGTATAAATGAGGAATTTCAAAGCAGAGTTGTCAGCTGCTTCTAAGGACAGCAGAATATGCACAGCTACTCAGTAAGAGGTTCACACCAGGCGAAACATTATCGGAGCTTCACCTCTACAATTTTTGAGAGAAATAGTTAAGCACAGTGCTGGTAAAGTATGTACAAAGTATGTCCAGTTAAGAGATGGGGCTAAAGGCAGACATCAAGAGGACTAAACTGCTGCGGCTGGAAAGTGAGGGAATAAAGAGTATGGACACTTATGCGGAGGCTTGGGACAACAGCAGATTTAAGAAATAGCTCATCTTTTAAGTCACTTTTGAGTCAGATACTGATTAGAAACTATTTCTTAGAGAAAAAAAAATGCAAGATAGGTCACTTAATTCCCATTTAAATAGCTGAGGACAGTATCCAAACACTTTTAATTTTTGTGTTTTTTATTATTTTTTTATTATTATTAAATCATGACTGTGTACATTAATGCAATCATGGGGCACCATACACTGGTTTTATATACCATTTGGCATATTTTCATCACACTGGTTAACATAGCCTTCATGGTATTTTCTTAGTTATTGTGTTAAGACATTTATATTCCACATTTAGTAAGTTTCACATGTACCCTTGTAAGATGCATAGGAGGTGTGGTCCCACAAATTACCCTCCCTCCTCCCCGACCTCCCCCCTCGTTTTGCCTCCCCCCTTCCCCATATTCTTGGGCTATAATTGGGTTACAGCTTTCATATGAAAAGTATAAATTAGTTTAATAGTAGGCCTGAGTACATTGGATACTCTTTTTTCCATTCTTGAGATACTTTGTTAAGAAGAGTATGTTCCAGCTCCATCCATGTGAATATGAAAGAGGTAAAGTCTCCATCTTTCTTTAAGGCTGCATAATATTCCATGGTGTTTTTTAAATACAAAAACAAAAACATGGTGTTAAAAAAGTATGTTGTAAAATGGGCTTTAGTGAGTACTTTAAAAATCATTTTCAAGGAATATATTATAATTTTTTTTTTCCTGAGACCAAGTCTTACTCTGTTGCCCTGGATAGAGGCCCTGTGGCATCATAGCTTACAGCAACCTCAAACTCTTGGGCTCAAGTGATCCTCCTGCCTTAGCCTCCTAAGTAGCTGGGACTACAAGAGCCTACCACCATGCCCAGCTAGTTTTTTTTATTTTTAGTACAGTGTCTTGTTCTTGTTCAGGCTGGTCTCAAATCCTGAGCTCAAGCGATCCTCCTGCCTCAGCCTCCCAGAGTGCTAGAATTATAGGTGTGAGCCACCCTGCCTGCCCATTTTAATGTTATATTTAGAGAAAGCTTACTAAATTGAAAGTGAAATAAAAATACTAATATGTGTCATGAAAAAGAAGGGGAAGCAGTATGACTTGTTTTAACAAGTGCTTCTATATAGAATTCTCTAATTGTAGATATAGTACATTAGAGAAAATCTGTTATATAAGCCATTATTAATGAAAATCAGATTTTTAACCACCAGCTAAAATTTTTAAGTATGTCAGCTAATGATCAAGCCTAGTCCTCTACTCTGCCCCACACAAACACATTCTAAGTGTTGTTCATTGTGTAATCCAATTACTTTAAAGAAAGTGTTTATACTTTTCTCCTGTTGTTTTCTTTTTCTATATATAACTAACAAGTTACTGAAAGAAAAACAGAAGATTTATCTCGTCCAAACGCAACTGGGAAAATGTACTACTACATGTTATCTATAAATGTCATATGTGGTGAGCTACTGCAGATTTATATTTCATGAAAAAACGGTAGATGTTATTGCCAGACATTTTGTAGCTGCCAGAAAACTTTGTAATACTGGACATAAAATAACTACAAAAACTGAACAGACAAGTTACCATTATTTTTCCATAAATACTACTGAGTAATTATTATGTAAGTGTTAAGACATGCTGCTTGTAAACCAAGGAATATTTTGAAAAGCAAAAAGACGTAAATCCTACTAAATGCTGTATAAAAACAGAATATTTAGGATCCTTATTCTTGAGATATACAATATTACATAATTAAAGTTTGTATGACCCACTTAGCTAAAAAAGCTCATGTTTCTTCTCATTTACAGAAGAGTTATTTGGTTTGGCCAACAGATGTAGACTTTTGGTTCTGTAAAAAAAGATTATTGGAGGATCTTGCAGAGAGCCAAGATTTATGTGGGCAGATGATATGCCACACACCATTAGCCTTTACAAACAGCCCTCTAGCAAGGAAGCCAATCTTAATCATGTATATCAATGTTATTCCCTTGCTGCACTTTAAGGATTACAGTTATGCTGAAAGCAAGATGACAGTCAATTCTGTAACAAAACAAGTTTAGCTGCTTTCAAACAGATAAACATCATTCTAACTATAGGACTCTTACAAAGGCCTTTCTAAAAAGCCTACTCCAATATGGTATTTGATCCTAAATAGTAATTTTAAACATTATATTTTTTTCTTATGGGGCCAAATTCCTATCCCTTTTAACATTTTAGAAAGATCTTTATTTATAAATACAGTGAGAACTATAGGCATGGGGGAAGTATGTGCCACTGCTGCTAAACTTGATTTTATAAGACACTTTCCTTCATTTTTCTTAAAGCCATTCCATAAAATTATCTATTCATTTATGTAAAATTTCTTGAGAATTTAAAAGGCAAGATTATATTGAAAATAGAAGCCATAATCTCTGATCTGTAGGATTTTATAGCTAATATTTATATAAATTCATCAAGATTAGGAATCTAATCACAACATTGAGTATCAAGATTCATCAAATACTTCCTATCTTAAGTTGAGAGAGTGTGTATACAGGACACGTTGCCAAAATTATTTCATTAAAAAAAAAAAAATACTACAACTGAGGAACATTAATTTTCTCTTCAAAAATTCAGGCTATTCATTAATGTGTTTATTTCACAAATATTTGAAAACTTATTATATGCTAGAAAATGTGCCAGATATTATGAAGTAAAACTAAACAACAGTTGTTGGTCCCCCCTCCTAAAAGGCTTATGATTCATTGAGATTACCACGTATATTCCTTTAAAACACTTTATCCCCTTGAGATACAAAATTTGAGGAAGTATCAGAAAACGTTTATGCATTCCCTAAGTAGTAATTACCTGATCTTGCAGTGACATCACTGGATTATTTTTGGTAGTATTGATATGAAGAACATGATATTTATTCTTTGCACACAGGTCATAGGCGATATTGGTAAATGAGGTGCTCGCAGTTTTGGGAACTCTGTTGTAAATGATCACCATGTCCTCTTCCTCATCTAGAGATGTATCTTGCCGGGGGCCATCCATTGTGTGTCGCTGCTCAATTTCTCGGACTTCATGTCTTGCAATAGCCCTTTCTGCAAAGAAAAACAGATACAAACTAAGTTTTTAATGATACTATAAGGAAGTTATGAACACTGAACTTTGGTACAAACATAAATAAACAAAATAAAACAAAAGCAAAGTATCAAGGCATATAGAAAACATGGGTAAATTACTTAACTTTTTAAAGAATCAACCTAGTTGACTCTAAAACAGTTATAACCTGGAACATAATTTTCCTATTAGAGAACTGGGTAAGAGCAGTTGAAGAAATGTTTTGAGGACCAAAGCTTCAGAATTACTTTTTTTTTTTTTAGAGCCAGAGTCTTACTCTGTCGCCCTCAGTAGAGTGCTATTACATCACAGCTCACAGCAACCTCCAGCACTTGGGCTTAGGCAATTCTCTTTCCTCAGCCTTCCAAGTAGCTGAAACTACAGGCGCTCACCACAATACCTGGCTATTTTTTGTTGCAGTTTGGCCAGGGCCGGGTTTGAACACACCACCCTCAATACATGGGGCCGGCACCCTACTCAATGAGCCACAGGCACCACCCCAGAATTACTTTTGAAGGAAAATATATATGCATACCAAGAACAAAAGAAAAAGCAAAGTCATCAAACAGAGCACAGACCAGAGAGTACTTCAGTGCAGTTCAAAAGTCACTTTACATAGTAATAGAATTTCTATAGCCTGAATTAATACTCAAACACTCAAAGACAGATTATATGGCATACTAAACTTCACAATAAAAAATGCACTCAGAAAAGAAATCAGTTACAATGCAAGAGAAAATTTTAAAATTTAATACTTAGGATTTAGTTTGCCCCTAATTTATCAAAATGTAGCAAAACAGTAATTATAAATGTTAACAATGGCTTTAGGTAACAAGAATAGAAAGACCACAATCACAAAACCTTTTTCTTTTTGGTGCTGCATTACAGGTAAATCCTGGCTATGTTTGTCCCTTAAATTTCATGGTTTCTCTAATTTAAATCACTATCTGCTATATGGTTTGAAAAGCAGTGATATTTTGCTTTCTACTATTCCCATTTAAAGTAAACTTTAGGTTCAAATTTTTTTTTTAGAATAAGGATGCAAAAATGAAGGAGGAGGAGGAAGGAGAAGGAGGAAGGAAATGAGAGGGGAAAAAGTCTCTAATGAGATTACAAATTACTTTGCACAGGGATAGCTGTCACAAACCCCCTGGATCTTTGTGGCATTTTCTTTCTTTATTTTTTATTTCAGATTAATATGAGGGCACAAATGATTAGGTTACAATTTTGCATTTATTAGGTAGGGTCCCTGTTGTAGTTGTGTCCCACGCCTAGGAGGGGTGCCATATACCCTTACATTGTGCCCATTAGGTGGCTTTGTATACAGTCTCACCTGCTCTCTGCTGTCTGAAACTCTTCCATTGATGTCTCCCTTACACTCCATCCTAATCCTACCTGATTAACTCCTCAACCTTTACATTTCAACTCAATAACTTCCCACAGAAGCATTATTTGATTTCCCTGGTTAGGTCAAATCACATTTTAAAAAAAATATATTTTTGTCTTATACTAATCATATCTCATCTTATTTATCATAACTGCAATTTTACATTATATGTGCAACTTTACATATACTAGTCTCCCTCCTATAATGTTGACAACATGGTAACATGAAAATGCCATGTGATATAATTACAACAAGTTCAGACTTCAAATTATTGTTAAAGCATGCAACTTAAATTTTGATTCAGAAGATTAAATTATAGAGAGTATACTCTGAGCTGAGGATTTGTATTCAAAAGACCTGAATACAAATTCAGTGGCGGGTTTAAACCCAGCCCCAGCCAAAAACTGCAAAAAACAAACAAACAAACAAAAATCGCTATTAAATTTTTAAAAATTATATATTAAAATAAGTTATTTAGTCTGTGAATTTTTTATTTTTTAAGGTGCTAAAATTCTAGCTGGGTCATGAAACAAACATATTTTTTAAAGTAATTTTATTCTTGATTCATTATGTATATTAAATTATAAAGACTATTTCACACAATTTTTAAAATGTACTAAATTATGAAAAGGTACAAATGTTAGAATCACTACTTTCCTCACTCAAATAACATTTACATGCATTTCCTATTTCTCCAAGTGTTCTTACTTTGCTTAAATATACAGGACAATTATGTTAAGCCTATACTACATAAAAAGATATAAGTAGTATGGAAAATTAAGAGCAATTTTATTAATAATATTTATAGAATCAAATCTCAGTTAAACAGCAATAACTACAATTGATGGTAAATATTACAAAATCATTAGTTACTATACTTAAAATCAGTAAGGGTGCTTGCCACATGACCATATTCTTAACTAAGTATCTGATAGTTCCAATTGTTTTTTTATCAAAGATGCTGTATATTTAGGTATAGCTTTTTCTGAGGCTCTCTTAAATCAGTGAGGAAGGTTTATCAGTTATAGCATATTTGTAGTGCACTTATAAGAACACAGGCAGTGTATTTAAAATACAAAGTACTTTGATGTAATGTTTTCTTCATGTTTGAGTATAAGTTATAGTTGACCCTTGAACAACACAAGTTTGAACTGGACGGGTCCACTTATACGTGGATTTTTTTCAAAGTTACACCAAGTGTGCCTACTTCTCTTGCCTCCCAACCTTCTCCACCTCTGCCACCCCAAGACAATAAAACCAACTCCTCTACTTCCTCCTTGGCCTATTAATTGTGAAGATAATAAGGATGAAGATCCTTATCATGATCCACTTTCACTTAATGAATAAGAATGTATTTTCTCTTATGATTTCTTAGTAACATTTTCTTTTTTCTGTTAACTTTATTCTAAGTATATAGTAAATCATACATATAGCATATAAAACATGTTAATAGACTGTTTATGTTATCACTAAGGCTTCTAGTCAACATTTGGCTATTAATAGTTAAGTTTAGGGAGAGTTAAAGTTACATGTAGATTTTCAAATGTGTGGGAGTTGGTACCTCTAACCCTCACATTGTTTAAGGGTCAACTATAGAGAGAATATGGTATACAGGCTATTTCAGAATCATCACAAAATGTACAGCCTACAAAAGTGAGAGTTATGAAATTATAAGCAGGCCAGGCCCTCTCTGACACTAGTATTTCCAACACTGAAGATGGCCCATGAACCCCACAGCAGCTATTCTAGTTTCTCTAGGCTCCAGCTGAAGGTGGCACATACGTGAGTTTGATGAACCTTTCCATGTGGCAGATTATCACAAACTCAGGTCTTTTAAATGACCATTAATAATAGCAATATTTATCTATTTCACATTGACATGGTCTTAAAGGCCTTATCTATTAAAAATATAATGATTAGCTAAGTATGAAACTTTGCATCATATACACCAACCTAAAATCTACATAGCATTAAAGTTACAAGGATGTATACAACAGACTACAAAAAAATGAAGAAAAGAGAACTGAAAGGTGCATAGTATTTCTGTATTGTGGATGACATTTTAAGACTAGGAGGATAAAAAAAACAGCAAGAAGAAAGTGCAATACATTGCCTTGCCCTCAAATACCAAAACTTCTGCATGTCTAAGTAAAAAATAACAAATAGATTGATAGCAGGTAAGTATGTAATAAATAAAAGACAAAGAACATTAAGAAAAATGTATGACCAAATTTAAGTATCTATAATTATAAGAAGAAAACATAAAAACTGTCAATAAAGGGTGGTGCCTGTGGCTCTGTGAGTAGGGTGCCGGCCCCATATACCAAGGGTGGGGGTTCAAACCCAGCCCCGGCTGAACTGCAACCAAAAAATAGCCGGGCATTGTGGCGGGCGCCTGTAGTCCCAGCTGCTCGGGAGGCTGAGGCAGGAAAATCGCGGAAGACCAAGAGCTGGAGGTTGCTGTGAGTCCTGTGACATCACGGCCCTCCACCAAGGGTGGTAAAGTGAGACTCTGTCTCTACAAAAAAAAAAAAAAAAAAAAAAAAAAAAAAATTGTCAATATAAAATGTTAATTCTCTAGTAGACAATAAGCTAAGATGGTTTATATGAGATTAAACTACATATGCATTATGGAGCAGAGCAAAATGTACATTAGTGGCTCTTAATAATTTTGGGGGTCATGGACTTCTTTGAGAAGATGATGAGGAAACCATGGACTCTCACAAGGCTTGGCTTGTACATTTCAGGGCTTCTTCTTGGAGCCCAACCATAAGACAAGGAGGCACATGACCTCAGATTAACTACCCCTAAAAAGAAAATGGCTCCTAAGAATGAGACCTGTTATTAACCTACCTAAAGACATTGCTAAGTATGCAGAAAAAAGACGTTAATCTCAAGTAAGATCCAGGGCAAAAAGAAATCAAAGAGGAAACCAGCAGTCCTATTAAGGAATTGTCCATGGATGAGGATGCCTTGACATAGCAACCTGACTAGTCAGGACCTCCTGGCAAGCGTGCCTATTGTACACCTAGATACAATGGTCTCTAAGAAGTTGGTACCATTAAATGTCTGAATTAAAGTGAATCTTTCACATTTTCTAGGGGTAAATCTTAAACTGTGTGAATCTCCAATTATTGCTCTGAATTTTAATTTATTCCACAAAAATGTATATACAATGAGAAGCAGGAAGCAACAAAGTTGCACCAAAAGGAAGCTGTTCTGAGGGTATTTAATTGATTCTTTCTTTAGCACTACTTACTATGAATTTATTGTCCAGCCAAATGCTATCTGATCCTCATGGAAATAATAGTTTATAATCGTTATGAAGTAAATAAATTTGTTAGGTGATTATTTACACCATTTTCTTAAGAATATTTTTAACCTCAAGCAGTCTCCTTGAATTATAAAGGCCTGATAACATAAATTTCTACATTCAAGGCTGAGAGACAGACTCTGAACACTGTCAAATGCTTTCTTGTGGTGGTTTCTAGGTAGTCACAAGGATGAATATATATCAACATACATAATAAGTATATGTTATTGCTGAAACTTACAAGTACAGTTATAAAAATTATAAAAAAGTAATGGTGACTTTCACTTTAAGAAAAACAGAACAGACCTATGTTTCACTATTCCCCCTGCTAAGAACACCTAAATCCCTGCACATATATAAAACAAATGTCCAAATCTTAAAAGATAAAGAGAAGGCGACAGACTTGTTGGAAACCTTGGGATCTAAGGAACAACATAGTGGTGAATTCCCCTAAGTGTTCTTTTTGCTTCAGAAATCCTAGACTTGGAGCTGTAGATGCTGGCAACCTACAAACAGGCATAGAATAAACAGCCCCAATAAAAGCTTATTCTCTCTAGCCAAAGAATCAGGAAAGAGACAGCACAAGACAGAAAATTTTTAGATAATAAACACTCTACTTTAGCTAATTCCACAGAAAAAAGTGGCCTTACCTCCATCCTTACAGGCCAAGTGGGAAGCTTAGACTTCTCATAATGCTATAATGAGATACCCAAGATCCCTAATGGGATGGTGTCAGAAGGCAAAGTAAGGAGTCAGGACTTTCAACAGGTCACAAGGTAACCCTGAGATGTCAGTAGACATTAAGCAAGGAGTCTGGACTTCCACCTCTGCACAGCAGTAAATGAGATGACCCTTCCCCGCTATTCATGGTCGTCTAGAAAAGGCCTAGCGGAGAATCAGGACTTTTCCCATCATCCAGTATAATGAAGCCCCCCCCATGCCCTGCAGTAACAATGAGCCTAGCAGGTGTTGATGGAGGCCAAATGAGGAACCTGAACTACCTCTGCTTGATGGAAACAAAGCTGCACCTCCTTTCCTTGCCAAAGCAGTATGAGAAAACACCAACTAAAACAAAAGATTTAAGTAAGATCCAAAGTCTCATGAACATAATGAACAAAAGATTTAAGATCCAGAGTCTCATGAACATAATACAAAAATGTTCAGTTTTCAATCAAATATTACTTATCATATCAAGAATCAGGAGGGCCTCAACCTCAATGAACAAAGACCATCAAGACATGATAACATCAATATGATAAGGATGTTAAAATTATTAAAGATTTAAAGCAGCCACAGTAAAATGCTTTAATGAGGGATTATAAACATGCTTGAATCAAATAAAAAATGTCTCAGCAAACAGTTTCAATAAAGAAATATAAGAGATAAAGAAAAACCAAATGGAAGTTTTAGACCTTAAAAATAGAATGAATAAAAGGTTCAGTAAAATGGTTCAATAGAATGGAAAGAAAAAGTTCAGTTAACTGTAAGACAGAAGAAACAAAATTGCTGAATCTGAATGGCAATAGGAAAATGGATATAGAAAAGGAAAAAAATTCAAATCACAATTTGGCAAGAGAAACAAAAAGAAAGAAAAGGAAAAAACAAAAGCAAAAATGAACAGAGTTCAGGGAACTGTGATCTAAAATAAAAGATCTAACATTGGCATCAGAAAGTCTTAAAAGAGGGAAGGAAGTCAGGGCTGAAATTATAGGCCAGCACAGTGGTTCACACAGTAATCCTAGCACTCTGGGAGGCTGAGGCTGTGAGAGGATTGTTTGAGGTCAGGACCAGCCCGAGCCAAGAGCAAATAGCTAGGCATGGTGGTGTAAGTGGTATAGTAGTCCCATATAGAGTAGAGTCTCTACTTGGGAGGCAGAGGCAGGAGGTTCTCTCAAGCCCAGGGGTTTGAGGTTGCAGTGAGTTCTGATGATGCCAATACACTCTATCCCAGACAACAGAGTGACACCCTATCGAAAGGAAGGAAAGGAAGGGAAAGAAAAGGAAGAAAAAGGAAAGGAAAGGAAGAAAGAAATTATGGCTAAAAACTTCAGACAGCTAGCAAGAGACATAAGCAGACAATTTAAAGAAGCTAAACAAACTTCATATAAGATAAACACAAAGATATCCACGTCAAGATACATCATAATTAAATTTCTGACAACAAAAGAAAAAAGTCTTGAAAACAGCTATAGAAAATGAAGACTTACATATAGGAGAAAACTGGAATAACAGCAGATTTCTCATCAGAAACCATGGAACGAGAAGGAAGTGGCACAGATCAAGTGCTGAAATACAAGAATCCTACACCTAGAGAAAATAATTTCAGAAATAACAGGGAAAATAACTCATATGAAATAAAATTAAAATAATTTATTACCATTAGATCTACCCTAAAGATTGGCTATAAAAATTTCTCTAAATGGGGCAGCACCTGTGGCTTAAAGGGGTAGGACGCCAGCTCCATATGCTGGAGGTGGCAGGTTCAAACCAAGCCCTGGCCAAAAACTACAAAAAAAAAAAAAAATAATAATAATAATAAATTAAATAAAATAAATAACTTTATCTAAATGGAAAGAAAAGGATAAAAGGAATCTCAAAACATCAAAAAGAAAAATAGAGTAAAAATATGGATAAATTTTAAAAAAAAACAACTTGCCCTTTCCTCTTGAGTTTTCGCAATTATGTTGGAGAGATAATGAAAAAATTGTTGGACAGATGATGTGGTTCTAAATTTAAGCAGAGTAAATTTTTTTTTCCTTTTTTTTATTGTTAAATCATAGCTGTGTACATTAGTGCAATCACCTGTACCCATTCTAAGATGCACCATAGATGTGGCCCCACCCATTACCCTCCCTCCACCAAAACCTCCCCAGAGTAAATATTTTAAGACAATTATAATACACATGGGGAGACTAAATGGAGGTAAAAATTTCTATGCTTTACTTGAACTGATAAATCGATGATGCCAGTAAACTGAGAAGTAGTAGCATGAAAAAGCTATACAAAGACATTACACTCAAGAAACACTCTAGATAAATTAGAATGTGACTCTAATAAAATACAAGTAACCCATGGGAATACAGAAAAAACAGAGAAGAAAAAAATAGAAAACAAAAAAATAAAAGAAGTGTCAAGGGAAATTTTAAAAATACACTGAAGTGAATGAAAATAAAGTATATTAGGGAAACGTATAGGATACAGTTAAAGCAGTACTGAGAAGAAAATTTATACCATGATGCATGTACATTAGAAAAGAAGTTTTTAAACAAAAATCAAAGAAGATACAGGAATGACCAAAAAGATCCTCAACACAGAAAACAATTCTAAACATCACAGACACCAGGGAAATGCAGTCAAAATCACAACAGGATACCACTTGACAACCACTACATGGCTATCATTAAGAACAAATAAATGGAAAATGACAAGCAATGTAAGGTGATGCAGCTATGATTAAAAAGCTTAAAAGTTTCTCAAAGAGTTAAATACAGAATTACCAGATGACTCAGATATCCTACTCCTAGGTATATACCCCAAAGAACTATAAACAGGTACTCGAATAAATATTATACTTACAAATGTTTGTAGTAGCACTATTCACTATAGTCAAAAGGTATAGTCAAGAACCCAAATGTCCTCAACAGAGCAATGAATAAACAAATTGTGGTACTATATACAGGAAGTAGAAAATAACTGACCTATGAAAAGGAATAAAGTATTCATGATACCATATGGATGAACCTCAAAAATATGCTAAATGAAAGAAGCCAGATACAAAGACTGCGCGCGTGTTATATGACTTCATTTATATGAATACCCCAAATAGGGAAATCCATAGAAACAGAATACAGATTGGTGGTTGCCAAGAGACAGAGAAGGAGGAGAAGGGAGGATCTGATTAATGGTTACAGGATTTTCTTTGGAGTGATGAAAATGTTTTGGAACCCGGTAGAGATGGTGGTTGTACAACACTATGAATGAAGTAAATGTCAGTGAATTGTTCACTTTAAAATGATTTATGTTTTGTTAGTTTCACTTAAAAAATTGTTAAAAATTATAAAGTATTCACAATATATTGAAATCTCATGAGTTCATTTTAGTACATCATTAAAAACAAAGGTGTTTATAAATCTCTCAACAGTTTATAAAATACTCATTTATTCTTAATTTAACAAATATTTGTTGAGCGCCTTCATGTACATAGACTTTCTCTAGGCCACTACAGATACATATTTTACATACACATTATGTAATTAACTATAAATTAATATTTAACAATAATGAAAATATATTACAAAAAATTTCAAAATTTCCTCCTAAACTTCACTAAAAAATATTGGTTAATGCTCCTGGGATGATCTATTAGATAAGACTATTAAAGTGGTTGTAAAATATCCAATCAATTTAACAAGCAATATAATCCCCCACCCTTTTTTTTGCTAAGGTTATTAAGTTAAAAGAATATGAAGTATATTTTACTTAGTATACCTGCTAAGCTTGATTATAGTTTTTCATAATTACACTAATTTAAAATGTGAATTTGTAAGTTATGACTTTCTTTTTATTATGAATCTGAGAAATACACTAATCACCTATGTTAAATAATAATACTAATCACCTATGTTAAATAATAATAAATAATAATAATAATCCAATAGTTAACATTGGATTCTCACTGTTTTAAGTGCTTTATATGTATCATCTCATGTTTTGATTCTTAAAACAAGCCTAAATGGCACCATTATTATCCCCATTTACATGAGGAAACTGAGTCTCAAAGAATTTAAGTAATCCCAGCTGATTACCTACATCAGGGGCCCTACCATGCCATGTTAATCTGGCTCCAGAGCCTGTACTCTACATTACATTGATTTTCTGAGATTTAGTCCGTTTCTATAATGGGAAAGAGGAGAGCCTCATGATTAAATACAACATTACAATACCACAAAAATACCTATTTTTTATTGTTTTCACAAGTATCTTTAAAAAATTTTTAAGTATTTTATTTTGGAATTGCAAAAGCATTTTGCAATTGCTTCCTACAACATTCTTGTGGAAGAGAAATGGTAAATAATTATGTTATAGTCAAATAGAAGGCCAGAAGACAAATGTCCTTTAAGTGCTAAAAAGCAAACTATATGTACATGTGCAACTTTCTTTAAATATATTTCAAAAATTAAAAAGTTAAATACCCACAAGTCAGGCCTAGTTCCTTATGTTGACTACCTCCATATGTTGACCAGTTTGTTACCATCCTTTGGGTGGTCAACTTCCAGAGGCTTTACTGTATTTAATATATTGCTGATAAAGCAGTTATAGACATACATGCTTGCTTCACATCTTACTGCTATGATTTTGAAGTGGTTTTTGAAGGCTTGATGAATTTTGCAACTCACAAGCATTTAGTAGGGCCTTACTATTATAGCACGCATTTCACTAAAACAAACCTGTTAGCAGTTTTTTTCCAAAGTGAAACTAAGGATGTGATAATGCAGAAAATGTGAAGAAAGCTGAGTAAGTTTTGTAATCCAGATAAAATATTAATTTTGACATTAAATTAGCAAGAAGATCCAGAAAATTCTTCAATTCTGGAAGTCTGAACTGCCATTACAATAGATGTGCTTTGACTGTTAAGACAAATATCATACCAAGAAAATTTAAGCATTTTCAAAATCAAGAAAGAGATGCCAGCACTATTTACAAAGCTGACTTATTTTCACACTTCAGCAATTGCACCTGGTGCCCCATTCACTAGTAAAGTGAAAAGAATAAGAAGTAACTAGGATTCATCTCCAGCTGTGTTTGGAGATCATTAACCAAAACCTAATGCAGCAGCTGTCTGAATTAGCGATGCTTAAAACTTGCTATTATTTCACCAGAATATGTGTCATATTCTACAGCAGTGGCTCTTAATTTGAGCATGCATCCAGAATCATTTGAAGCTTTTATTAAAATACAGATTCCTGACTTTTCATTTTTCCTAGCTACTAATTCAGGGCCTAAGAATTTGCATATCAAGTTCCCAGGTGATCCTGATAAGATGGTCCAGGAATACTCTGAGAATCAATGTTCTACATGGCATTTCTCTGTGCTTATTAAGAAGACAGATGCAGAAGATTCTCTTTCCCACATGAATAATTAATCAGTACCTGCCCCATTAATTTGGAATTTTAGAGATAGACTAGATCTGTAAAAAACAAGGCTGCTCAATGGCATAAACTAGTTGTGAGGATATTCTGGTCATCACATCCACTGACCCTGATTCCTTTGGGCTAGCGAGGGTGTCTCATGTCACTGCTCTCCACCAACCATTCAGTCTACTAAGGCTAAGCTATTCTCCTTTAAGCAAGCTCTAACTACCAATAAGGGAAGCACAAATGAAATTTAGTTCAAATTGTTCTTGAGTATAAGCTGTTATAAAGCCCTTTGAAAATGCATCGTTTATTAATTCTGAATGACTTTCACTAACCCCCATCCTTTTAGTCTGAAATCATAATTTGTGGGTACAACCAATAATTCAGAAACCAGGTTTAAAGACATTCTTTTGGCAACATTCTCCTATAGCTGAAGAAATTCTGATGAGTCATTTCCAGTCCTTGCTTACCAAAATACTTTAAAACTGAAGTTCAAATAGATTGTATATTACCTATTAAGATGGAAAAAGTGAGTTTAAAAACTGATTTTTATATATCTTCATATCTTCTGAGAAACTACATTACAGCAAAGCTTTTTAATTGAATTCATGTTTTTAATGGATCTTTAAAAATTAGCTATAGGTCTTAATAGTCTAAAGAAGTTCTTTCTTTTTTATTTGAGACAGGGTTTTACTCTATCACTTAGGGTGGAGTGCAATGGCACAATCATAGCTCACTGCCATCTTGAACTCCACAGCTGGCTAATTTCTTTCATAGAGATGAAGAAGTGAAACTGTCTTTTGTCATAGACATGTGATCATGTAGAAAACAAAAAAAAAACCTACAAGAATTAATGAGTCTAGCAAGGTTGCAGGATATAAAAATCAATGTACGTAAATCAATTGCATTTTTATATATTTGTAACAGATAATCAGAAATTAACATTTAAAAAATATATAATAGCATCAAAAATATGAATTTTCAATAAGACATACAAGATTATACTGTAAAAATTATAAAGCATTGTTGTGAAAAACTGTATAAAGATCTACACAGATATGCCACGTTCATTACTGAAAAATTATTCTTCTCTCAAAATTTATACATACAATAGATTCCATGCCATCCCAATTAAGCCCTAGCAGGCTTTTTGGTATGAATTGACCACCTAATTCTAAAACTTATATGGAAATGCAAAGAATAGAGAATAGGCAAAACAATTCTGAAATACAACAAAATTGGAGGACTTACTTACACTACCTTATCTCAGGACTCTAAAGCAGGCATGCTCAAACTTTTTAAATGGGGCAAATTCACTGTCCCTCAGACCACTGAAGAGCCGGACTATAGTTTAAAAAAAAAAAACTATGAACAAATTCGTATGCACACATCTTATTTTGAAGTAAAAAAACAAAACAGGAACAAATACAATCACACTGCCTCATGTGGCCCGTGGGCCGCAGTTTGAGGACCCCTGCTCTAAAGACTTGTTATACACTATTGGCACAAAGACAGACATCTTGATCAATGAAACATTACAGTGAATCCAGAAATATAATTACACATATTTGTGTATGATCAAAACTTACTAGAATGGATAAAATTAAAGACTGAACAAACCAAGTCTTATCAAGAATGTAGAGAAGGCCAGGCGTGATGGCTCATGCCTATAATCCTAGCACTCTGGGAGACCAAGGCGGGTAGACTGCCCTGAGCTCATAGATTCAAGACCAGACTGATAAGAGTGAGACCCCACCTATAAAAACAGCCAGGCGTTGTGGCAGGTACCTGGAGTTCCAGCTACTAGGGAGGCAGAGTCAAGAGGATCACTTGAGCCCAAGAGTTGGAGGCTGCTGTGAGCTATGACACAACGACACTCTACGGAGGGTGACCAAGTGAGGCTCTGTCTCAAAAAAAAAAGAATTTACAGTAACTGATTCTCAGAAACCAACATTCAGGGATTCTTGTGAACTACTAATGCGAATATAAAATGGGATGACCACTTTGTAAAACAGTTTGATAGTTTCTCAAAAAGTTAAAACATACATCTAACTATACAACCTAATCATTCCACTCCTCAAGTATTTACCCAAGAGAAATGAAAGCCTATATCCACATAGTCTTGTGCCCAAATGTTCATTGCACTTTTATTTTTACTAGCCCCAAAAGGAAACAACCTGTATCTCCAATGACAAGTAACTGACTAAACAAATGGTGGCCTATCCACACAATAGATTATTGCTCAATAATAAAGGAAAATAATGTTGATATATATATCCCGGATCTCAGAATCATCATGCTGAGTTAAAAGCATAAAAGTCTCCCCCAAAAGAGTACATACTGTATAATATGTATAAGTAACGAACAATTAAGTTGGTAGTTTCATATAGTTCTCATTTTAGTTGACTGTTTCTTCCCCAACTTGTTTACAATAGTTTTGTCTGTCATTGTAATTGCAAAAATAATGCTTGAGGGAAAAAAAAAAAAAGGGGGGAGGGCTTTTGCTCCCATGAAAATCAAACTGAATACTCTAAAAAGACCTAGTAAATACCGCTTTTAAATCAGGTATTAACAATGCAACTGCAAAAAACTTGAAAAAAAAATTTGGAGATCTAGATTGTTTTGCCAAGGTCTTAAATTTTTCGTTACATTTTAAAGAAATCCAAAGAAGAAAATAAAGACTAAATATTATGAGTTTGTTTTATAAAATGAAGATAATGTGGAACTTCCATAAGTAGATCCATACTCAAAGAAAAAAAATATTCTTTTGTATTTTTGATAGGTGCATAATATTTAAAGTACAATCCCCACATGCATCAACTAATAAAATAGGGCCCAAACTCAGTGAATAAGAAAAGTTCGTAAGGTCTTTGAGTTTGCTTTTTTTCCTACTGTAAAAGTAGATCCACTCTTGAAAAAGATGGATTAACAAAACCAAAAAGAAGGGGGAAAATAATGTGGAATCTCATCATCCAAATATAACCACTATATATATTTGGAAATATTACTTTTTCCCTCTGCTTCTATTAAACACATTCATAACACATAAACATGTTTGTAACACACCTTTCCCCCTTAACTTTACAAACACGCTAAATTTCCGTATGCTAGATTACCCATATTATTGAAAACTTTAATGTTTTCTTATTTTATTATTTTTTGAGATAGGCTTTTGCACTCACTGGGGCTAGACTGCAGTGCAGTTAGCTCACAGCAACTTCAAACTCCCGGACTCAAGTGATTCTCCTGCCTCAACCTTCCAAGTAGCTGGTACAACAGGTGCACGCCACCCCACCCAGCTAATTTTTCTAGGTTTTTTTGTAGAGACAGGGTCTCACTCTTGCTCAAGCTGGTCTTGAACTCCAGACCTCACACAATCCTCCTACCTCCACCTCCCAGAGTGTTAGGATTATACAAGTGAGCCACTGTACCTGGCCAACAAGCATTATTTTAAATAGTTATGTCTGGTACAGGCTGTTAAAATTACAGAATCTATGCATATACATATCAATGTCAATCTCTAATGAAATACAAAGAATCACTCATTTCTCCCTCTTCCAAATTAATTAAGAATTAAAGATAATACAGATTCATATGAGCTAAAAATTACATTCCTGATTAAGATGCTACCAGGGGTCCTCAAACTGCGGCCCGCGGGCCACACAAGGCGATGGTGTGATTGTATTTGTTCCCGTTTTGTTTTTTTACTTCAAAATAAGATATGTGCAGTGTGCATAGGAATTTGTTCATAGTTTTTTTTTTTTTTTTTAAACTATAGTCCGCCCCTCCAATTGTCTGAGGAACAGTGAACTGGACCCTTCTTTAAAAAGTTTGAGGACTCCTGGTAGGCCGTAGAAAACTGTTACTTTAAAAACAAAACAGGCCTGACCTGAATTTCTCCCCTTTATTCTCATTTATTTCTTTAGTTTATTCAAATCTACAAGAGCAGCTACTCAGAAAAACTAAGCAACCAACCAGAAAATTACTGCTAACTCAAATAACAACCTGTGGCAGTTATCAACACACTTCTCCCTTCAAAGGTAAACAGTAAAAGCAATTATCTATGTAGAGTTTTTGAAAGGAGTTTCAAAACATTCCTCACTTATGTATTAAGGCAGAAATATACACTGACATTTCATGCCTGCTGTCTAGCTGCTTACCTTCCTTTGTTTGCGTTCTAGGGAATCAATACAACATAGACAGGAATCATAAATGGTGTCAACTAAGAAGCTAAGAACAAGCAGAGCTATAATGTCCAAAAATATGCTTACTGTTTATTTAATGACCTTTATTTTCTGGTTCCACATAATAGAAATAGCGCCACATTTCAATATCACAGAACCTTTCCCTTGCCCAGTGTTTTGGCCTGCTGACCTGGATATAGATTTACCAAAGATTTGTTCTGAACCCACACAGGTCATTGGGTCTATATAAATTTTACAGCATTTTATCTCACTTGTTCTGAGATGTAAAATGTAAAGGCATTTTTCACAATTTACCAAATTTTCTAAAATAAGCATTACTACTATAATTTGAAGAAAATTTACTCTTACAAAATGTATTACAGACACTCAGCTAAAATATAAAATATATATTTCCACATGTGTATTTTATGACATGTATGCCTTTATTAGTAATTACTAAAGCTGACATATAAAAACAAAGACTTAATGAAATTAGGAAAGTCATATTTTAGAAGCATTTTTAATGTACATAAAGATATACACATCTACTTTTTCTTTTTTTTTCTTTTGAGACATAGTCTTACTTTGTTGCCCTGGGTAGAGTGTTATGGCATCATAGCTCACAGCAACCTCTGACTCTTGGGCTCTAGCAATTCTCTTGCCTCAGCATCCCAAATAGCTAGGACAGGACTACAGGCGCCCACCATAACGCCCAGCTATTTTTAGAGACAGGGTCTCACTTTCGCTCAGGCTGGTCTCGAACCTGTGAGCTGAGGGTAATCCACCCTCCGTGGCCTCCCAGAGTGCTAGGATTAAAGGCGTGAGTCACCACACCCAGCAACACATCTACTTTTTCCAACAGTAAAGATGCCACTTATGTTCCAAAAATGAACATACTCACAACAGGGCATATACTAAAGCATGCAGAATATAAGGCAGGGCTGTAACAATAAAGTCTTCAGTTACTTTTCAATACTGACTACGTTAGAATGTCCTAAACAACATTATCTCCATCAGTAGGTTCTTTGGGATAAAAAAAAAAATCCAATTTTTGTGGTGCTTTATAATAAATTTAGAATAAAAAATTTTTATTGATTAAGTCAGTTAAAGTATAGGCTCTTCAAACAGTTTTCATCTTATAAAATGGTTCAACCTAAAGGTTCACTTTAGGGCCACCTATAAAGTAACCTTGTAGAATAGTCTATAATGTTAACCTTAAAAGTTTAATAGTTCTTAAATTTATATAATTTCTTTTCTACTCAGAACATCAGTAGGGAACAGGACCAATGCTAATGAAATACATTTAGATTATTTCCCCTGAATATGAACCCCTCTTCCAACAAATATTACTTATCATGAAGATCCTCTGTCTTTCCAGTAGCATTCCTTTACCTTGTAGTATATTTAGAATTCAAAGGCACAATTAATCAAACTTTTTTCTACATAGAAAGATCTGTTATAAGTGTCCCTTTACACAGATGTGTCTATTATTCCTCTGGCAAAATTTCATCTTGAAAGAGTGGTGGAAAAAAGGAAGAATAACAACACAGCTCTTCTTCCACTTCATTTTAAATGCCACCATGAAGAGGGCTGGATTTGAGATACACTGTTAGGAAGCATGCAGTCACTTAACTTTCTCATGAGGTGCAAAGCTTATAAAGAAAAAGTCAAAAGGAAATTCTTATCAATCATATACTTTTTATACAGTATTTCAGTTATATTCCCAGACATACATAATAATATTACAAAATATTGCCAATTAAAATCTAATGATGACTATGAAAGAAATATATATCTATGTATATTACATAATGTATATATGTAATATATATATATATACATATATATTTCTAATGACATATTTATCATCTTGTACTCTGGAAACAATATAGATTCTTATCATCAAAAAATCAATTTGTTGAGCGGTGCCTGTAGCTCAGTGAGTAGGGCATCGGCCACATACACCCAAGGCTGGTGTGAAGGTTCAAACTTGGCCCGGGCCAGCTAAAGAACAATGACAACTACAACAAAAAATAGCTGGGTGCTGTGGTGGGTGCCTATAGTTCCCAGCTACTTGGGAGGCTGAGACAAGAGAATTGCTTAAGCCTAAAAGTTTGAGGTTGCTATGAACTAGATGCCAGCTGGGTGACATAGTGAAACTCCGTCTCAAAAAAACAAAACAAAAAATCAATTTGTTCTGAAAGAAAAGGTCTTACATGTTTAGGAATGCTTGGTGGGCAATGCAAAAGAGTACCTCCTCTATTTATCACAGCTAAGGTCTATCCAAAACTACCAAGAGAAAGCATGCATTTAAAAAATGAGTTTTTCATTTTTATTTTTAAAATAATGGCTTTTTTTTGGGGGGGGGGGGGCGCGGGTTTGGCCGGGCCTGGGTTTGAACCTGCCACCTCTGGCATATGGAACCGGCACCCTACCCCTTTGAGTCACAGGTGCCGCCCAATAATGGCTATTTTAAAAGGAATATCAACTAAGAAATGAATTAATGTCTTATAACACCTAGGACTGCAAATTTTCTAAAATGTAGGGAGTGTTTGATGACGTTGGTCCTGGCAACAATTCATTGGCTATAACATCAAAAGTACAGGCAAAACAAGCAAAAAGACACAGGCATTGACTATCTAAGAAAGAGGAGAACTACATGGTTATGAGTCCATATAGACATTAAAATAAATCCAGTAAGTAAATTCCTTAATTTGAAAGGAATTGAGGCCTTCCAGAACATGTCTACTGGCTTCGATAGAGAAAGAAACCTGCAAAACCCAATCAGAAAAGTCTTCAAACTGGTTGAATACAGACAGAGAAATACATATACTTCAGACAAACAGACTAAATTACATATTAGAAGGAAAGCAGTTACTTCTAAAAATATCACAAGTCTTAATTTGCATCTAGTAAAAATCCTCAGTCAGAGCCAGACACTGAAAGGCAAAAATCTCTGTTCCAAGAGAAAGAGATGGAAATTCAGTCCCTAATTCTAGATTGCTTAGGAGGTGTTATTTCCAATTTTCCCCAAACCTGAGACCTTTTATTACTTTGATTACTTTTAAAGTGTCCTCTTAAGGAAAAACATACCTTCCATTTGTCTATAAACTTTGTTATTTTTTTATTCCAAAGCAATGGGATTATTTTCTTTTCTGGTAATGGCCCTTATTAAAAGAAAACCCACATTTTATTTTTTCCTTTTTCATCTTCTTTTCTAATATAGTAAGAGGGGGGACAAAATACAATTTCTCAGATTTTTTGAAAAGTCTACAATGGGATTTTAAAATGCCACTAAGACTGCACAAATATAGACATTCCTTATACTGAAAATTCTCCCTCCATATAAAAAAAAAAAAAATGTAAGAATCATTCTTTTCAGCTACCATCTTCTGAGCACCTCATATGTTCTGGCACCTGGTCTAGAAACTATACACATGGGATCTCATTTAATCCTGTACCTGCTGAGTTAGTTACTATTGCTCCAACTTTAAAGATGAAGCAAATGAAGGTCTATGAGGTTACATAAACATACCCAATGCCACAGGGCCAGTATGTGGTAAAATATGTATTATGACTTAGTACTTTCTAATATTCTGTGAATAAACTGTTGAACTGATACAAGGTTAAATGGATAAAGGTTGTCCTGGCTATTTAATGGCAGATAATAAAAACCCAAAATGCATGAATCAATAACAACAAGCCTATCACATTTTCACCTGTTCTGTATTTGGAAATGAATGATTTGAACACTCATTTCTCTTCTTTTGAAGTGGGGCTAGAATGTACCAGGACAGAATTCCATAACTGAGGTTTCCAATGAATCTAAAAGGAAGAAAAGATAAGCAAAGTCATGCCAGAAAGCAAACTAACCATCCAGAATAGCAAAGATGCCTTCGGTGGCATTTCAGTCCATATCACAGTCTTCCAAGTTCTTAGTGAACAATTACCTATTGATAATATTGCCGAGGTAGAACAGTCTGATGGTTTAGAGCAGTGGTTCTCAACCTTTCTAATGCCGTGACACTTTAATACAGTTCCTATGGGTTGTTACCCACAGGTGGAGAACCTCTGGTTTAAACGCTCTTCCTAGAACTGCTACAGGCACTTTGTAACTTTTAGCCAGCTATATTTCTATCACATCTGACTAGCCAGAAAGTCATCTCAACAACAGGTTATAAAAAGTCATAAACTGCCATTCTGAAAACTAAAATCCTCATAGTCACCAAAGGAGAGGTACTTTGTAATTAACCCATGTATCGTTATTTCATCTTCTCTATGTAGAAGTATAGAATTCAGCCAAGGTTGTCATTGGTTCATGCTTGTTTTTACTAAATTTTTCATTTTTATCAGAAATGTTAACACAATCTACAATTGTAAACAACAGAAATTATATTAGAATTATATATTACTTTTAAAAATAAGCAATATACTCAACTAATCCAAACATGGAAAAGTATTTTTTTGTCCTGTATTCATCTGTCCAATTTCTTGCCCTCCCCAATACATAGTCAACATTATTATCAGTTCAGAGATCGTGTCCTGCATACATAAGCTAAAATAAATCTCTTTTAATATAAGCATTAGTATAATATATACTTTTCTTCATCTTACCTTTATTTCTTAATCTTAAATATATCTTAAAGATCTTGCCACATCAAAACATAAAGACTTTCCTTGTTCCTTTTTAAAGCAGTATAGTATTTCACAATGTGCATATACCAGAATTTACCTTTGCTACAGGATTTTTAGCCAGTTTTAATTCTTTCACTACAACAAAAATATTCTACAATAACTAGGTAATATAACAAATTGTAGCACTTATCAGATCCTTAAGACAATAATAAGAGTGCTAAATAAAGGCTTTAGGGACAGTAATCTTTTTTTTCAATAAGCTTGACTGATATAACCCTTCAATAAATAATTTTTCTTATCTATAAAATGGAGGGTTTGGCTGGTTCTCTTCAAATTCTAATTTTTGTTGGACTTTCCAGAAGAACTTCTGTCACTATAGCATTCTTAGTTCTAGTTGTACAATATTTAATTAATTCATTAAACTTAAGTTTCCACTTGACATTTAATTTTGAAACTGTTTTCACAACAGTACCCTAATATAAATGTTGAAATAATACATAACAGTTTAATTACTTAGGTGTATATCCATTTGCTAGGATAGTATCCCCAAACCCAAAATAAAATGTATTCAGTTAAATATGTCATGTATTCAAAATAATTATCTCAGTAGTACTGATGAACTTTGCTCATCTGTGAAACCACCCATTTATTTCACTACTTTCCTTAGTATTATAAAACTCATTATGGAATTCTGGGAAGATGGCTACTAGAGACAACCCTCAGCAGAGGCTCCTGAGCAGAGAAAGAAAAACTGGACTGAATCGGACTCTATGAAGCCAAAGACAGGGAGCCAAGCCAAGAAAGAAGTTCGGCAAGCTGTAACTCCAAGGAAGAGCATTCAAGAAAACAAATTACAGGTACAAGGCCTATTGACTAGAGGATGGGAGACCCCTCCCCCAAGTAGGGGACCTGCCACAGGCTATCTGCGAACGAGCAGGGAACAAAAAACCTCTCATTTTACCTCGCTGAAGGTAAAAGTGATGGAATCTGTGACTAATGGAGAAGAAAGAGGGTGTGGGAAGAAAGGGACACTGGGCGGGAGGAGGAGCAGTTCCCTGGTTATGACTATGCCTGGCCAGTGGTAGTGTTAACCCTCAGTTCAGGCTGTGTCTGGTGGGGCGGGGTACAGAACCCCCGGCTCTGACAGCACCCACAGTGGGACAGTGGTTGTCCTGAGTGAACTGAGTTAGGGAGACAGGGCTGGTCCCCAGCCCCTGCTGGGCCTGCGAGCAGAGTCTTAATAGGTGTGGACTGCGACCTGAGAGCAAGGGCATGGTCCTGATTCCAACAGAACCCTCAAGCAGTGGCATGGTCCCACTGTCTCCAGCAGGGCTGGTGAGCAGAGGCTTACCAGGTGAGGACTGAGACCTGCGGGCAGAGTGTGGTGCCCTGACTCTAACAGAGCCTGCGAACAGAGGCTTGCCAGGCAGTGGACTGAGACGGGCAGGCAGGTGTGCGGTCCCCTGACTCCAACTGCTCTGGCAAGCAGAGGCTAACTGGATAGGGACTCAAACTGGTGGGTGGGGGCATGGCCCCTGGCCCCAGTTGGGGCTGTGAGCAGAGAAGCAGACAACAGTGTGGACTGAGTCTGGCAGGCTGGAATGTGGATCCCTGGCTCCAATTGTACTGTTGGAGACCCTTGAATCCCTCTCTGTTGGGCAGGGTTTGCACTGCCTAAGACAATTTGGTTGGAACCCGTGTCAGGGGCTGTCCACTTGGGGACATTCTGAGGTTGATCTTCGAAGTTCTGTAGCAGAAAAGAACTGAAGGGTGAGGGCTGGGCACTGCAGCTGTTTGTCTCTTCACAGTTGAGATTTAAAGCTAATACTGTGGTTTCTTAGATTAGGGTGGAGGTTGGCTGCTATCAAAACAGAGCTAGCTTGTACTATTTCACCAAGTAGATCCTCAGAGTCTCTGCCTAAAACTCTGAAAGGGACCTTTGTAAGATTGGAGGAGATAAGCCACAATTACAAAGCCAAATGCTTTGGTAATGGACTATTTCTACTACCTGGGAACCCCAATTCAATCTCACACTATCAGTTCTAAAAACCAAATGGTGTAAAATAAACATGGTTCGGACCCAAAAGAAGAACTCTGGCAACCTGAATAACCAGAGTAGATCAACGCCCCCCCCCCCCCAAAATGACAAAGGAGATACAACTAAAGATGCCATGCAGAGACAAATGGCAGCAATGTCAGAAATCTAATTCAGAATAAATAGAAGAAAAGATGAAAATTGAATTCCAAAGAGTAGTTCTAAAGTTGTCTCAAGAAATTAATGAATTCAAAGCCCAAGTCACCAAAGATATGGACATAATGAGAAAAGAGCAGAGATAAAGGAAATGAAAAAGTTAGTTGAGGAACTACAAAATACAGCAGAATCCCCCAGTAATAGAGTTAACCAGGTAGAAGAAAGGATCTCTGAATCTGAAGACAAAGCTTTTGAACATTCCCAAACATTCAAAGAGGCAGACAAATGGAGAGCAAAAACTGATCATTCCCTGAAAGAGTTGTGGGATCACTCCAGAAGATCAAACATTCATCTTATAGGAATTCCCGAAGGATAAGATGATGCTCCTAAAGGTACAGATGCTCTACTCCAAGAGATTTTGGAGGAGAATTTCCCAAGCATTACAAAAGATACAGAACTTCAGATAGCAGACAGTTTCAGAACCCCAGCAAGACTCAATCCAAATAAAGCATCTCCTAGACACATTGTGATGAACTTTGCCAAAGTTAAGATGAAGGAGAAAATTCTGCAAGCAGCCAGATGTAAGAAAAGCATCACCTACAAAGGGAGAAATACCAGAATGACTGCAGATCTCTCAGCCGAAACGTTTCAAGCCAGAAAAAGATGGTTATCGACCTTCAGCCTCCTAAAACAAAACAAATTCCAGCCCAGGATCCTCTATCCAGCTAAACTGAGTTTCACTTGTGATGGACAAATCAAATACATTAATGACATAGACATGTTGAAGAAATTTACCATAACTAAACTAGCTCTCCAGGATATTCTCAGACCCATCCTCCATAATGACCAGTGCAATGCTCTACCTTCAAAGTAAATTCACCCAAAAATTTTTGAACAAAACCCAACTTCCACAGTGGTGAAAGGATTAAAAATGTCCACTGGACATCCAAAAATCATGATACCCAAAACACAACCAGGCTTATCAATTCTCTCAATTAATGTGAATGATTTAAATTGTCCTCTAAAGAGGCATGGGCAGCGCCTGTGGCTCAGTGAGTAGGGCGCCGGCCCCATATACCAAGGGTGGTGGGTTCAAACCCAGCCCGAGCCAAACTGCAACAACAACAACAACAAAATAGCCAGGCATTGTGGCAGGCACCTGTAGTCCCAGCTACTTGGGAGGCTGAGGCAAGAGAATCATCTAAACCCAAGAACCGTGGAGGTTGCTATGAGCTGTGATACCACAGCACTCTTACTAAGGGCAACAAAGTGAGACTCCATCTCTTAAATAAATGAATGAATAAATAAATAAAGAGGCACAGGCTGGCTGACTGGATACATAAACTCAGACCAGATATCTGCTGTATGTAAGAATCTCACCTTACCTTAAAGGATAAAAATAGACTCAGGGTGGAGGTATGGACTTGTATATCACAGGCAAATGAAACCAGAAAAAGGCAGGGATTACAATTTTAGTAGCAGATACAATTGGCTTTAAACCAACAAAGATAAAGAAAGATAAGGGTGGTCACTACATATTTGTCAAGGGAAACACCCAAGTGAAGAGATTTCAATAATTAACATTTATGCACCCTACCAGAATGCTCCTCAATTCATAAAGCAGACCCTAATGGATATGAACAACTTGGTATCTTCCTACACTATAATAGTTGGAGATTTTAACACCCCTTCGACTGTTTTAGATTGATCCTCTAAGAAGAAACTAAACAAAGAAATATTAGACTTAAACCTGACCCTAGAGCAAATGGACTTTACAGACCTCTACAGAACATTTCACCCTAATAAAACTGAATATACATTGTTCTCATCAGCCCATGGGTCTAACCTCAGCAAATTTGAAAGTATAGTAATTATTCCTTTTATCTTCTTGGATCACCATGGAATAAAAATTGAACTAAACAGCAACAGGAATCTTCATTCTCAAACAAAGTCATGGAAGCTAAATAATCTTAGGCTGAATAATAGCTGGTCAAAGATGAGATGAAGACAGAAATCACCAAATTTCTGCAACAAAATGATAACAAAGACACAAATTATCAAAACCTATGGGATACTGCAAAGACAGTTCGAAGAGGGAAATTTATAGCACTGGAAGCCTTCATCAAGAAAATAGAAAGAGAGGAAGCCAACAACTTAAGGGATCATCTCAAGCAACTGAAAAAGGAAGAACATTCCAACCCCAAACCCAGCAGATGGAAAGAAAACCAAAATTAGGGCAGAATTAAATGAAACTGAAAACAAAAGAATCATTCAGAAGATCAATGAAACAAAAAGTTGGTTTTTTGAAAAGATTAACAAAATTGATAAACCTTTGGCCAACCTAACCAGAAATAGAAAAGTAAAATCTCTAATATCGTCTATCAGAAACAATAAAGGAGAAATGACAACAGACACTTCAGAAATTCAAAAAATCCTCAATAATTACTACAAAAATCTCTGTTTCAAGAAATACGAAAATCTGAAGGAAATGGACCAATACCTGGAAGTACACCACCTTCCTAGACTCAACCAGAAAGAATTAGAAACCTTGAATAGACCTATATCAACCACTAAAATAGCATCAATAATACGAAACCTCCCTAAAAAGAAAAGTCCAGGATCAGATGGCTTCACATCTGAATTCTATAAAACCTTTCAAGAGGAACTAGTACCTACATTGTACAACCTTTCCCAAAGCATAGAAAAAGAAGGAATACTTCCCAACACATTCTATGAAGCAAATATCACCCTGATCCCCAAACCAGGAAAGGGTCCAACAAAGAAAGAAAATTATAGACCAGTATCATTAATGAATATCGAGGCAAAAATATTCAATTAGATCTTAGCAAACAGAATTCAACAACATATCAAAATAAATTATACACCATGATCAAGTTGGTTTTATTCCAGGGTTACAGGGTTGGTCAACATATGCATATCTATAAACATAATACATCACATCACTAAAATAAAAAACAAAGACCATATGATTCTCTCAACTGATGCAGAAAAAGCCTTTGATAATATCCAGCATCTGCCAGCATCTGTTCATGATCTTAAGAAAATAGGCATAGAAGGGACATTTCTTAAACTAATAGAGGCCATCTACAGCAAACCCATAGCCAATATCATATTGAATGGTGTAAAATTGAAAACATTTCCATTCAGATCAGGAATGAGGAAAGGATGCCCACTGTCTCCATTGCTATTCAACATAGTAATGGAAGTCTTAGCCATCACAATCAGGCAAGAGAAGGTGATCAAGGGTATCCAAATAGGGTCAGAGGAGATCAAACTCTCACTCTTCACTGATATGATCCTATACCTGGAAAATCTCAGGGACTCAAGTACAAAACTCTTAGAAATGATCAAAGAATACAGCAGTGTCTCTGCATACAAAATCAATACTTACAAGTCAGAAGCTTTTATATACACCAACAATAGTCAAGCTGAAAAAACAATCAAGGACTCTATTCCTTTTATAATAGTGCCAAAGAAGATGAAATATCTGGGAATTTACCTAACAAAGGATGTGAAAGATCTCTATAAGGAGAACTATGAAACTCTGAGAAATGAAATAGATGAAGATGTTAACAAAGAGAAAAACATACCATACTTATGGCTGGGAAAAATCAAAATTGTTAAAATGTCCCTAATACCCAAAGCTATCTACAGATTTAATGCAATCCCTATGAAAGCACCATTGTCATACTTTAAAGAACTTGAAAAAAATAGTACTTCATTTTATATGAAATCAGAAAAAACCTCGAATAGCAAATACGTTACTCAGAAATAAGAACAAATCAGAAAATATCATATTACCAGACTTCAGGGGATTTATGGAACAGAATAGAGAACCAAGAGATGAACCCAGCTACTTATCGCCATTTGATCTTCAACAAACCTATCAAAAATATTCAGTGGGGGAAAGACTCCCTATTTAACAAATGGTGCTGGGTGAACCGGAGGGAGACCTGCAGAAGACTGAAACTGGAACCCCACCTTTAACCATTAACAAAAATTGATTCTCAATGGATAAAAGATTTAAACTTAAGACATGAAACTTTAAAAATACTAGAAGAGAGTGCAGGGAAAATACTTGAAGAAATTGGCCTGGGAGAATATTTTATGAGGAGGACCCCTCAGGCAATTGAAACAACACCAAGAATACATTACTGGGATGTGATCAAACTAAAAAGCTTTTGCACAGCCAAGAGCACAGTAAGTAAAGCAAACAGACAAGCTTCAGAATGGGAGAAGATTTTTGCAGGTTATGCTTCCAATAAAGGTCTCATAACTAGAATCTACAGATAACTCAAACTAATCCATAAGAAAAGAATAAATAACCCTATTTCTATGTGGGCAAGAGACTCAAACAGAAGCTTCTCTGATGAAGACGGGTGCATGGCCTACAAACACATGAAAAAAATGCTCATTTTCCTTAATCATCAGAGAAATGCAAATCAAAACCACTTAAAATATCATCTAACTCCAGTAAGATCAGCTCACATCACAAAATCCCAAAACCACAGATGTTGGCATGGATGTGGAGAGAAGGCAACACTTCTACACTGACATTAGCACCATTTACTGCAGCCCAATTCATAATAGCCAAGACATGGAAACAGCCCACGTGTCTGTGGACCCATGAATAGATTAACAAATTGTGGTATATGTACCCCATAGAATACTATGCAGCCATAAAAAAGATAGAGACTTCACATCTTTTATGTTTACCTGGATGGAGCTGGAACATATTCTTCTTAGTAAAGTATCTCAAGAATGGAAAAAAAAGCATTCAATGTATTCAATACTACTATGAAATCAATATATAACACCCCACACACACTCATACAAATGGCAAAACATAACTATAGTACAGAAAGTAGAAGGAAAGAGGAGAGAGAGGGGAAGGCAGGGGAGAGGGCATATGGGAAAAGGGAGGGTATTTTGACCTCACCTAATGTGCATGATGCAATGGTACATTTCAAAACTATTAAGAAATGAGTATAATTATGATAGACGTGTTACTTAGTTAAATGTAAGTATTTCACATTGTATATCAAAACAGTACCCTAAACCCCACAAATGCATCAATGTACAAAGTTATGATTTATTAAAAATAAAAAATGTATAAAACTCATTATGAGATAACTGCTGAGTGTTAAGAATACAACACACTGTCGTAAAACAGGCCAAATACACTTTGGTCAAACAAACTGTCATGACCCAACCACACAAAACTTGGCAAGTTTTACAACTGTAATTTTTTTTAATTGTTTAGGATTCATTGAGGGTACAAAGAGTTAGGTTATACTGATTTCATTTGTGAGTTAAAGTCCCACTTATAATTTGTGAGGTAAAGTCCCTCTTATAAAAGAGGTGTGCCATACACCATGACTTCCCATTCCCTTCCCTCCTCCCTTCTCCCCACTCCCTCATTTACTAGACATCTACCCAGAAGGGAAAAAAAAAAATCATTTTATCATAGGGACATTTGCACTAGACTATTTATCACAGCTCAATTTACAATCACTAAATTGTGGAAACAACCTAAATGCCACCAACCAGTAATGGGATTACAACTATAATATTAAGAAGGAGTTTACAGCGGTTTATGACTAAAACACTATTGGTTAAGTAAAGTATATTAATCTTCAATTATAAAAAGCTTTTCACTGCCATGTGCCAAGCAATTTTATTTCTGGGCACCTACTAGACAAACATTTGCTTGTATATACAAGGAAATATGAATAAGAATGTTGACCAATGAATTGTTTATAGTTGCTAAAAAACTGGATAAAGCCTAAAAGTTCAACAGCAGGAAAATTAGTAAGTGAAAAACAGTAGGTAGATGCTATATAGTAGCTAAAATAATAAACTAAATCCCAAATTATCGACATGAATAGATATCAAAGTTATTGAGAGAAAAAAAAAAGCAAGCTGTAAATAATATATATACTATGATAACCATCTCTGTAAATAAAAAATAAATCGGAGGAAAAATAGGAGGAAAATACCAAATAAATACAAGAAAAATATACATCTAACATATAATACATTATTTCTAAAAGAGAGATAGGAAGTCAGAATTGGAGATTATGATCAAAGAAAGTACATCTGAATTTGAAAAATTCTATTTAATGAATAATACATTCACATAATTTATTATTTTAAAAATGTAGCTAAATGTGTCACAATATTAATATTTGATAATTCCTACAAAAATGATCTATTTATGATCTAGTATTTCCTTCATGGTGCTTTTCTGTATTCTTTTAATTTGTTAAAGTTAAAAATACATACATTAAAAATCATTTACGTACAAATTTATTGAGTTAGAGAATTTCATTTTATAGCGTAAGCATTGAGAATAAATGTAATGAACAGAAAGTATTTTACCTTGTACTTTTCAATGTTGAGTAATTATAATAGTTATCCAACTCATAAACCAACTCAGCAACCTTCAACGGCTGTCTTGCATCACAGAGAGACAATTTTTCAAGTTGTAGCAAAGCAGAAATAACAGCAAGCTAGTAACAGCTCACAATATTGTATAATTAGTAAACATTCAGATTTCACTTTCACCACCAGAAGATAAGATTGTTTCAATGACAAAGCGAAAGTTTGGAGCAGATAAAGAAAATGTCACCACTTATGAATGTGACAAATTAGATGGAGAAATAAATGAATCAATTTATTATATTAATTTCATTAGAACAAGAAAAAACCTCAAACACAAAATTACCAAACTAATAGTCATTTAACAAATACTTTTGGGAAATGAAGTGACATACACAAGTGAATGTTTCAGATAACTGAATTTTATCCTAATAAGCATTAAAATGTTCAATTTAGCCATTTTGATAGAATCTCTCAAAAAAAAAAACATATTTCTCTATGTTTTAAAATACTATCTACAGCAAATCCACAGCCAATTCATATTGAATGGAATAAAACTGAAAACATTTCCACTCAGATCTGGAACTGGCAAAGATATCCACTGTCTCCACTGCTATTCAGCACAGTAATGGAAGTCTTAGCCATCGCCATCAGGCAAGAGAAGGCATTAGGCGTTATCCAAATCGGATCAGAGGAGATCAAACTCTCGCTCCCCGGAAATGATATGATCTTATACCTTGAAAACCCCAGGGTCTTAACTACAAAACTCTTAGAAGTGATCAAGGAATACAGCAGCATCTCAAGATACAAAATCAATACTTACAAATCAGTACCTTTTATATATATACCAACAACAGTCAAGCTGAAAAAATAGTCAAGGACTCTATTCCTTTTAGAGTAGTGCCAAAGAAGATGAAATATTTGGGAATTTACCTAACAAAGGATGTGAAAGATCTCTATAAGGAGAACTATGAAACTCTGAAAAAAGAAATAGCTATAAGTGAAACATATTTCACTTATAAATGAGGATGCTATATCCTAAACAACATATTAACAAGTTGAATTAAAAATTAATGTTTAAGTAATGTACTTTGGTCAAAATTAAATGCTTGTAATTTCCGCTTTATAATAATATATTTTCTCCAATTTTAATATCGGATGTATCCAGATTAAGTAAAATGATTTTGAAGTATTTCTTCTTTTTCTATTGTCTATAAGATTTGGCATGATCTGTTTTTTGAAATTATCTTTTACTTTTATTTATGAAATGTTAATTGTTTATTTTTTGAGACTTTGGGGAAAAAAATAAGAGGAAGAAGTTAACCCATGACTCCATACTGAACCTCAGAGTTAGAGCTTTCTATAGTAGACATGTTCTTGTTTGACAATGTGAATGTTACATTCTTTGCATTATTATTATCTCTTAATATTTCGATGCAGCAATCGTCTCATTCCTTTTCTGAATGTATTTATCTTTGTTCACTCTTTACGAGGTTTTTGTTTCTAGTCCTTACCTTAAACATTGTTATTGTTAATAAATTTTTAAGCCTTTTTAATTTTGTGATGGCAAAATGTGGAAACTTAATAAACACATGTATACGTAAAAAAAAAATTAATTAAATTAAAAATTTAAAAAAAAAAAAAAAAAAAAACAGCTGAAGCTGTTTAACAAATGGAAAAACATACCATGCTCATGGCTGGGAAGAATCAACATTGTTAAAATGTCCATACTACCCAAAGCAATATACAAATTTAATGCAATCCTTATTAAAGCACCACTGTCATACTTTAAAGTTCTGGAAAAAAATAGTACTTTGTTTTCCATTGAATCAGAAGAAACCTCGAATAGCCAAGAAATTACTCAGAAATAAAAACAAATTACAAGGAATCACACTACCAGACTTCAGGCTATACTATAAATCTATAATGATCAAAACAGCATGGTACTGGTACAAAAATAGAGAGGTAGATGTATGGAACAGAATAGAGAACAAAGAGATGAACCCAGCATTTTATTGTCATTTGATCTTTGATAAGCCTATCAAAAACTTTATTTGGGGGAAAGATTCCCTATTTAACAAATGGTGGTGGGAGAATTGGCTGGTGACTTGTAGAAGACTGAAACTGGACCTTCACGTTTCACCATTAACAAAAATTGATTCTCACTGGATAAAAGATTTAAACTTAGGACATGAAACTATAAAGATACTTGGAGAGAGTGCAGGGAAAATTTGAAGAAATTGGCCTGGGAGAATATTTTATGAGGAGGACCCCCCCGGGCAATTGAAGCAACACCAAAAATACATTACTGGGACCTGATCAAAGTAAAAAGCTTCTGCACAGCCCAGAACAGTAAGTAAAGCAAGCAGACAGCCCTCAGAATGGGAGAAGATACATGCAAGTTATGTTTATGACAAAGGTTTGATAACTAGAATCCACAGAGAACTCAAACTAATTAATAAGAAAAGAACAAGTGATCCTATTTCATTGTGGGCAAGAGCCTTGAACAGAAGCTTCTCTAAAGACAAGCGCATGGCCTACAGACACATGAAAAAATGCTCATCATCTTTAATCTCAGAGAAACGCAAACCAAAACCAATTTGAGATATCATCTAACTCCAGTAAGAGTAGCTCACATAACAAAATCCCAAAACTGGCATGGATGTGGAAAGAAGGGAACACTTCTGCACTGTTGGTGGGAATATAAGCTAATACATTCCTTTTGGAAAGAAGTTCGGAGAACACCTAGGGAACTCAGTGGAGCATATTCTTCTTAGTAAAGTATCTCAAGAATGGGAGAAAAAGTATCCAATGTACTTAGTACTATTATGAAACCAATATATAATCACCCACACTTTCATAAGAATGATAAAATACAACTATAGCCCAGAATGAAAGAGGAAAGAGGAGGGGAAGGGAAGAGGAGGGAGGAGGTTAAAAGGAGGGAGGTTAGTTGGTGGGACCTCACCTGTTGTGCACAATGCAAGGGTACATGTCAAATCTATAAAGAGTAGAGTATAAACGTCTTGACGCAACAATTAAGTAAGTGAGGTGAAGGCTATGTTAAACAGTTTGATGTAAGCATTCCAAATTGTGTATAAAATCAGCACATTGTACCCCATAAATGTATTAATGCATTAAAAGTTATGCGTTAAAAGAAAAAAGAAAATATGTACGCTGAACAGAACCAAGGTTTCCCTTGAAAACTATGGGTTAGCATTCATTCATTCACTCAGCATTCATGCATTCATTCACTCTGAACTGTCTTCAGAATTTGCAATCAAGACATTCTAATCTTGACATTAGTTTGATCAAGGCAATTTATAATTAGTTCACCAACTGAATTAAAATTCTACAAAAATGGAAATCTCTGAGCACCTTTTTATTTCATTCCAGTATTATCTTACACTTTTTCCGTAACAAATATTCTAGTAAAGCTGTTAGGTCTCCATAATGTAGTCCAGGTTTTCTCATCTTCACTCGGTATGCACTCTACTTAGAATAATCTCCCCCTCCTCCTACTGTCAAAAGCCTACTCATCCTTCAAAACCCATCTCAAATCTGAACAATAGTGCGAATGGTATTTCTTATCTTCCCAATTAAATTAACTGTGCCTAAATATCTATCACCTTCCTGAGTAGCCTGTTTTATAATAGTTATTAAATAACAATACTAGAAGTTGAATTTTAAATCCTGTTGGGAGATAAAAGATTTACATAACCAATATTAATTTAATTCAAACTAAACAGCAACACTCAGCATCCTTTCTGGTGAAATATAGATAATATTAAACTTGCAAAGTTACTGTGAATTACATAATATATAGAATTTGTACATAGCAATGCTAGCTAGATAGTAGATAATATAAGAAACTGATAAAATATTATGATCTACACTGTAAGTGAAAAACCAAGCTAAGAAGCTGCCTGCCAATTATGATAATATCATTCTGTCATGGATGTATACAAACATCAGAAAATTTTCTGGGCCATGGAACCCAATTATGTGATGTTTCTAAGAAAAAACAGGGCTCATTTATTTTTCCTGAGTACATGGAAAAGTCTAAGTCCTATAGAAGAGTAAGTTGCTCAAAAAAATACATTTTTAAAAAAAAATTAAAATTAATGGTTATAATACTAACCATAAGCCTGAAAATTTGTTATAGTTCCAAAGGTTAGAAATCCAAAAATTATGGTGTTAGCAAGGTTATGTTCCTTCTGGAGGATCTAGAAGAAAATCCATTCCCTCGAGTCTTCTGGGCCTTCCTGCCTTCGTTGGGTCATGGCCTCTTTCCATCTTCAAAGCCAGAAGTGCAGTATCTTCAAATCTCTCACTGACTACAACCCCTGCTTCGGTCATCACATTCCTTTTTCTGACTTTGACTCTTCTGTTTCCTTCTTGTAAGGAACTTCAGGATTACATTGAGACCACCTATATAATCTATCATAATTTTCTCATCTCAACATCTTCAATTTTAATCACATCTGCAAAGTCCTTTTTTGCCATATAAAGTAACATATTCAACAGATTCTGCGGATTAGGATGCAGCCATATTTGGGGAACTATTATTCAGCTTACCATAATGGATATATTTCCTTTTACTCTTTGATCCAATTTTTATAGTCTTTTTATTAAAAGGCAAAGCTTAGTACATATAGCTATTAATACTATAACAGTTTTTCAACCAATAGGATTTTAAAAGTTTAAAAACCTCCAGAGTCTTTCAACATGTGATTCTGAGTTCTTAGACCTCATTCTACTAGCCTGAGTATGTGCACTTTGAAATGTAGTGAGTGGTGACATCAGTAAATTTACAACACAAAGATAATTTTAGTGAATAATTTAAAATCTCATAACGCTGGGCAGCGCCTGTGGCTCAAGGAGTAGGGCGACGGCCCCATATACAGGAGGTGGTGTGTTCAAACCTGGCCTCAGCCAATAACTGATAAATAAAATCTCATAATGAAAAGAATTATTATAACTTGAACAGTAAAATATTTAACCCATTATTAATTTATATTCTCCCCTTCAGAATCAGGGTAAACCATCCATAAATAGTCACCCTGGAGGCTACAGATCACAAAAATTGAATTGGACGGGAAGAGTTTGAGGAAGACTAAAACTGTTGTAGAATAATGATTACCCATGCCAGGTGTGGTGTCTCAAGCCTGTAATCCCAGCACTCTGAGAAACCAAGGCAGGTAGATTGTTTGAACTAAGGCGTTTGAGACCAGCTTAAGCAAGAGTGAGACCCTGTCTCTACTAAAAATATAAAAACTGGCTCACCGACCACATACACCAAGGTAGGTGGGTTCAGCCCAGGCCTACTAAACAACAACAACTGCAACAAAAAATAGCTGGGCGTTGTGGTAAGCGCCTGTACTCCCAGCTGCCTGGGAGGCTGAGGCAAGAGAATCACCTAAGCCCAAGTAAGAGTTTGAGGTTACTGTGAGCTGTGATTCCATTGCAATCCACTGAGGGCGACATAGTGAGACTCTGTCTCCAAAAAAATAAAAATAAAAATAGAAAAACTGAGGCAAGAGGATCACTTGAATCTAGGAGTCTGAGGTTGTTGCAAGCTGTGAAGCTACAGTACTCTACAGAGGGCAACAAAATAAAACTGTCTCAAATAAATAAATAAATAATGATTGTCCAAGTGTATAGTGTATATTTTCTATTCTTCTATATTATATTTGTAATATAACAGTTCTACCTTCATTTGTCATGGAATAATTACCCCAGACCTTCCTCACTGGTATCTTATCAAAGCCATTCTCACTACTAATGCCATTTTTGTTTCTTTTGATTCTCTGAAACAAATTAAAGGGTAGGTGGTCTCTTCATCTTTTAGACATACCAAAGATTAAGTATGTCTTTACATTTGAAAATTAATAATCTTGGGTGGCACCTGTGGCTCAAAGGAGTAGGGCACCAACCCCATATGCCAGAGGTGGCAGGTTCAAACCCAGCCCTGGCCAAAAAAACTGCAAAAAAAAAAAGAAAAAGAAAATTAATAATCTTTTTATATTTGTAAACGATCACTCATTACATAAGTAATAATGTGCTCAGCTACTGTGTCTCAAACCATAAACCAGTGAAACTAGTTTCTTTTTCAATTCCTGTCTCTCCTTATTAAGCTCATTATTGTTCACTGTGGTAGTATCCTGTTTATTTGGTAAAATGAATTATAAATCCATTAAACTTAAGTCAAGGCATTAAGCAAATGAAAAAGTGTACTATTTTTAAATAAAAATCTTCACTGAAGAATCAGAGAAAGATGATAATTTCAGAGTCTTATAGAGCTATTGTGAGGGCATTTCATATTCACACTGCAAAGAATCTAAGTTGTGTATAGTTACTATGTGACATGGTCTTTGAACTTAACAGAAAATTCCATGTTCCCTCTAGCAAAGATTCTTCATTACCTATTACTTCTAATTCTCCAATGGGGATCTTGGATTTCACCCATTCTAGTTTGCTAACCATGTGTCAATAATTCCCTTGAGGAATATTTACGAATAAAATAGTATTGTGTCTGGGATTTGCTGCACTGGGGTAAAGTACTGATGAAATAACATTAGTTGACAGTCAATTTTTGTAGCTTGGTAATAAATATATAGGGATCCATTTTACTATTCTACTTATGACTACCTTAAAAATAACCAGAACAATTCATAAATATACATAATCTCAGCTTCTAAAATTTACTAAAACATTTAAACAAGGCATTTATCATTATTATTTTTCAATTCAGAGTTCCATTATGATTAGAAGATGAGGTTTACAACATACTAAATAAATTAGAGGAGAAACCAAAGACTGAGAATGAATCAGATAAAAAGGAGGAAAACTATTTTTACAAAGAACAGTAATCACAGATGGTCAAACTGAATCAGCTGTTCACCCAGAAAATCTGTGGGAGTTAACCTATCATTGAATCTATTCAAAATGTTTAATTATACTGGTCTTCTATATATACATTTCACAGTTTTCTTAAGCCAAGAATATCTGTTAGTGGGCCTACCTTCACTGACCAAATAATTTTTTTAAAGAAATAAAAGGAACAAAAAAGTAAAATGCATCTTTACTAAAAATAAGAACCCAAGGTGATAAAAAATAAGCAGATCTACGAAAGAGAATCCTTATTACTTTGGAAATTAACCCAATAGTAGAAAGCCATCTTTGCCAATCTAGGGCAATCTACAAATGTTTGCAAATAAATAATCTCCTATAAAACTCCATAAATAAATCACAACAAAAGATTAAAGTATCAAATACATTAATGAAAAAAAAAGATGATTTTATATTTGTTTCAAAAGTTAGTGGATGGGGCTGGACATGGTGGCTCATTCTGGCAATCCTAAGACTTAGGGAGGCAGAGACGGGAAGACAAGAGGCTAGGAGTTCAAGACCATAAGTTCAAGGCCATATAATGAAACATCCATATCTACCCAAAAGTTTTTTGTTTTCTTTTTAATTGGCAGAGCATGCTATACCTGTAGTCCCAGCTACTTGGGGGACTAAGGCAGGAGGATTCCTTGAGCCCAGGAGTTCAAGGTTACAGCCGGGGAGACAGAGGGAGATTCTGACTATTAGAAAAAAGAAAAGAAAGGAAACAGCTAAGTGGGAGGTTCAGAATGGACTTTAAATTATCGCATTGGTCCATTTTTGACCTTTAACAAAGTATGTTCAAGGTAAAGAGACCTGACTCAGCACAATATCAAAACAGATTAATTTTCTCTCAACACTATTCTCAAAACTAGTATCTTCAAATACAAAGAAATTTATAAATTAAAAGTTTCACATCATACAATCAGTTTTAAATGTTTTAGTCAAAACCACGTCATGAGCTTGGTATTCGAAGTCTATTCATAAACCATCCTTTTGGTATGAATTACATTATCTGCAGAATATTGTTTACTGATTAACTGCTACATTTAAGAACAATTATTTTCTTAATTTTATTTAACTACCCTTATTAGTGTCCTATTAAATATCCTTTACACAGATTTTCTTACATTTTAAAACTGCTTTGCAATCATTTTTAATAATTAACCATGTATAATTTAACCGCCCTTATGATAATGAAGAATTGTGCACTGATCCAATAAATTACGCCATGAAATATTAGAGTCATAATAAAGTAGTAGAACAGACCATTTTCCACTTTAGAAGACTGACACCTAAACTTTCGTTCTTTAAAAAACTGTCACTTCATATTTTTAACTTCCCAAATTTTGCCATTTCTATTATCTAAATAACTTCCTTCTGTTTATCATAATGTGGATTATAACAGCATTGAAATAACATTCTAGGTTGGCAAATCACAAACCATATATCAAGTATTCTGTCAAAGAATTTAAGAACCAGGAAAGATCTTAAAGAGAAATGGTACTCCAAATACTGGTTTGAGACCAAATAAAGAGCATTTACAACTTCAGGAGGGAGGGAGGGAGGGAGGAAGAAAGGAATGAATGAATAAAGAAAAGAAGGAATGAATTGCTAACCAAACTAAACAGTGCACTAGTGCTTTAAATGATTTACATTCTGGTGTACGCTCCTATGTTCCTGTGTAATAAATAGTCTGCGTATTAGTAGCCAGTTTGTGAACCACATCTGAGCTCTGAGTAGCTTAACAGTAGTAGCCACCCAGTCCTGTGGCTCTCAATCATGGCTCCCCACATGAGAATCACTCAGAAAACATTAGAAAGCATGAACATCTGGGTTTCACCTCCAGAGACTCTGATTTAATTGGTCTGGAGCATAAATACTTCCAATGGTACAGGCCTATCCCATTTGGCAGATAAGAACATTGAGACTTAGAGAACCAAACAACTTCATTTCAGTTTATGGGACCTGAGAATAAAACAAATGGCTGTCAGTATAGTTTGCTTTCCATTACACTCATCTACGATTAGTTAGAATCATTACAGCCCCATCCTGTATTCAGGACACTGGAATAACAAAAACATTTATCTTTTTTTTTATTATTATAGGAGTAGAAGATTATAATAAAGTATAAGGAAAACATTATATGGTTAGGTTTAGGTTTCTTGAAGGACTAATCATACGTCCCTCAACATACAAATGAATTAATTTCTCTTACTTAGAAAAAATCCCCAAAAGACGAAGTCAAATACTCTCATTTCTTCAAAATATTATCAATTCTTGAGCAACAAGATATTATCAAATTAAATGTGTTTTAATGTCATTTGGAAAGGCAGTATTTTTTCATAAAAATAAAAACCAAATGGACTGTTTAATCTAAACAGTTAACCAGCACATCCTGGTCAGTGACTAGAATGTATTGGTTAAATAATGAGCTCCAGGACTTTGCGATTTTTCTGCACTTCCTATAAATAGGAAAAAGCATAGATGGGAGCAAGCTAAAATTAATATTTGTGACTGCTGGGGTGGTTTGCTTCATCTGCATTTAAAGGAAAAACTATACACTAATTTGCTTTTATTTTTACTGAACTACTTTTCTTCTGGGCATGAAACCAAAAGGCAATGTGCATATTATAGATTTCAGACTCAGTTCTACTTTCAAGGCCAATACATTGTAAAACTTGCCTTACCCATTTGCATGTATCCTTGAATGTTTCTTCACCTTTTATAGCTTCAGCTTCCTCATCTGGATAAATCTCTAGCCACTTTCCCTAACATCATTCTCCTGTCCCCAGCTGAAGTAGGCCCCTCTCCTTTTTTGTTCTCCCAATATACAGAGGGCTGTCTCATTTGAATGAGAAGGATTGTTCCTGTAGATGTCAAGTAAGCAGAAACTCCGTGTTGAATACTAATTTTCCCAAAGGAAAAAGAAAGTATACCTGCCATGGTGTGAGAACACATAAATCTATAAACATTGTAATAGTTTTGTTTTAATGTTGCTTTTTGTTTCTTCAGCCTTATCACTAATATTTTATAGTTTTCTTTCTCAAAATGACAGCACAGTTGTTTGATCTTCACTGCATTTTGCCATGAACAGCTTTTATCCCAAAGTTATTGATTTCTGGGAAGATGTTTGTTCAGCATTACCATTGACAACACTACTGAATTACTTTGTTAAAAGATATAAACAGACTTAAAATCTCAAGTCTGCTTAAAATAACAGTACAACAATCATCTGCAGAAATTCTAATGCAATAAAAGAAGGTAGTCATTTCTATTTAACTCTTAAAACACTGCAGCTGTGTGGCAAAAGCAACCATATATGATTTATTACTCATATAACAGTAATTTGGTCTTTAGTATGATAACGTATCAAAATATTGAGGTCCTCAAACTTTTTAAACAGGGGGCCAGTTCACTGTCCCTCAGATCGTTGGAAGGCCAGACTATAGTTTAAAAAAAAAAAACAAAAAACTATGAACAAAACGGGAACAAATACAATCACAGCGCCTCACGTGGCCCGCAGGCCGCAGTTTGAGGACCCCAGGAATGTCCAATTTCTCTAAGTATTAAGTTTGACAGTTGATGTCTTTGAAATTTCACTTTCACACTTCTTGGAGATTTTTGGTTTACTGGGTTTATTAAATTGTGGAAGTACATACTCATTCTTTCAAATGTGCGTTTTGGCTTGTGATTATCTTTCAAAAATTTGTAAGAGCAACTTTTGTAAAACCTTAAGTCAAAAATTTGTGTTATTTTTTAATACGAGCTCCATCGTGAAACAAGTGCAACACAGACAGCTCCAAATATCAATGAAGTGTTCGGGAAGGATGTGGCTAATGAATGCATAGTATATCAATGGTCTGAGAGATTCTATTCTGGTGATTTTAATCTTGAAAATGAGTTCTGTGTGTGACCTCAGATAAAGTGGATAATGATGAGCTGAAAGCTATAGTGGAAGTGAATACATTTCAACCTGCACATAAATGAGGAGTAATATTTGACGTTACTATTCCAATACCAGATTATTTGAAACAAATCAGCAAGGTAAAGAATCTAGATAGATGAGATGCATTAATTAAATGAGAATCAGAAGAGAAACCCTGTCAAAGCTTGCCTTTCTTTGCTGCCACAACATAAAGGGGAACCATTTCCATGCTGTATTGTTACATGTGGTGAAAAATGGATCCTTTTTGACAATACCAAGTGTTGGGCACAATGGGTTGGATACAGATGAAGATCCAAAACTGAACATTCATTACAAAAAGATAACAGGGTCTTTTTGGTGGTCCAGAGCTGGTATAATCCTTTACAGCTTCATGAAACCTGGTCAATCAATTACAGCGGATGTCTAGGGCAACCAACTGGCTGACATGAGGATGCTTATGACTAAGCAGCCAAGATCGGTCAATAGAGACTGGCCAATCCTCCTGCAAGACAATGCTCATCACACTCTCCAGACCTTGTACCAAATGACTACCACTTCTTGTAAGCTTTGGACCACTTCTTGCAAGGAAAAATATCCAATTCTCAAAAAGCTGTGGTAAAGGCCCTTTGTGATTTCACTGCCACTCTTCCAGCTTCTTTGCTGCTGGCATACACAAGCTCAAAGTGGCAAACCTGTGTTGACAATTTAGGTAGGCAATTATTTTGATTAATTATACCACTTCTTGTTTGAAATACATTATACTAAACTTCTGTTTCAAAAATAGACATTTCATATTTAATGACCTAAATCAGGAGCCCTCAAACTGCGGCCCGCAGGCCACATGAGGCAGTGTGATTGTATTTGTTCCCGTTTTGTTTTTTTACTTCAAAATAAGATATGTGTAGTATGCATAGAAATTTGTTCATAGTTGTTTTTTTTTAAACTATAGTCCGGCCCTCTAATGGTCTGAGGGACAGTGAATTGGCCCCCTGTTTAAAAAGTTTGAGGACGCCTGACCTAAATACTATATCATCCATGTACTCCAGGGATAAATGCTATGTGATCCTGATTTGCTCTTTTAAAACCTGGTGGATGGGGCGGCGCCTGTGGCTCAGTGAGTAGGGTGCCGGCCCCATATACCAAGGGTGGCGGGTTCAAACACAGCCCCGGCCAAACTGCAAACAAAAAAATAGCCGGGCGTTGTGGCGGGCACCTGTAGTCCCAGCTACTCGGAAGGCTGAGGCAAGAGAATCACCTAAGCCCAACAGCTGGAGGTCGCTGTGAGCTGTGATGCCACGGCACTCTACCGAGGGCAATAAAGTGAGACTCTGTCTCTACAAAAAAAAAAAAAATGCTGGATGTGATTTGCTAATATTTACATTATTGATGAAAATACAAAAATACAGAAGAAACACTTGGGAAGGTTTTTTTCCTTCTAAGGATATCCAGTTATTTCAAGCAAGATTAGAACACGAAGGGCAAATTTTGTTTTGCTACCTTTGTATAAAAGAAGTTCTAATTTCAGTAGAGGTTAAATACAAAAGACACTAATATAATTTTCAAAAGAAATTTATTTTCACTACAAAAATAACAAAAGAACAGTGGTAGAAAACTTCAGAAGTATCAGCTTTCCTATTTTTTTATACTCATCTTTTCATACAATCCTTTTCAACAATCTAGTATGAAAATGATGGGCCAATATTACCTTTAACTCTGCGGAAAGAACAGAAATATCTCAGTCCTATGCCACACCTCTACAAATACAGTGCCTGCTCTTTAGAAAGATCTTTAAGAATATGTTGCTATTCTCACAAAATAAAAGAGCCTGCAAGAGTGTGTATATGTCTTGGTATCCAATATATAGTATATACCCACCGTTCAAATACCCAAATTGAGAGGTTTTAATTCACTTTCTAGTTTTCCACAATCTATTCACAGCCTGGTAAATAAAATAATGCTATTAGTTTCACGTGGAAGAATAGTGAGGAAAGCTCTTTAAAAATTTAAAGATTTCCCAATTGGCTCTGCTAGCCACAAGAAAAGAAAATGGTGCTATTTGTGGGAATGCTCTTCAATGATTACTCAAATATTTTTTTAAAAAGACCATGGAATTATTTTCTTCCCTCAACAATGTCTTTTGCAAACAAACCAGTTAAGTAAAAAGCAGAAAAATGTGGAAGTGCTCTGATTTGAAAGGTAACTGAGAACTGAGTAGGCTTCTCTCTTGGCTTTTGGAGTTGGTCTTGAGTCACTTTTGTGAGACTCTGAGGTTCCCTGGCACATTGTTTAGATATCATGGTCCAGATGGACCTCAGATGGGAGTTTCAATCTGAAGAGTTCCTGATATGAAGATCACCTGCCTAATAGAGATACATGAAGGGTCTATCTAAAACTATCACCCTCTATTGTTAGCCTAGAACTTGGTTTGGCTCTTCAAAGCAATTTTACTAGACTTGGGAGATGGGGGAGGGAGGCAAAATTTAATACCAAAAGATATCCATATATAATCTAGGGTAGCATTTAACATTTTTAAAATTTATACCCTACTCTGATAAACATAAACATCTTTTTTCTGCCATCCTCCTCAGTTAAGGGTCTATAACTGCTCATCCCCACCAATTATCAAACTTTATTCCATTGGACTGTGCTACAAATAGTATCATTTTTTATTTTCATTTTTCTAGTATAAAATTATGCTTAATGCTAAACATGCTTTTAAAAACCATATTACCCTTTTTTCTTTTAAGAGACACAGTCTCACTCTGTCACCTGGGCTAGAGTGGAGTGCACAATCATAACTCAAACTCCTGGGCTCAAGGGCTCAAGGGAGTATCTTGAGCCTCAGTGTCTACACACCTTGTTTTTTTTTGTTTGTTTGTTTTGTTTTTTTTTTTAATTCTTTTGTAGACACAGGTTCTTGTTCTGTTGCCCAAGCTGGTCTTGAACTCCTACCCTCAAGGGATTCTTATGCCTTGGCCTCCCAGAGGGCTAGGATGAGCCACTGTCCCAGCATTACCTATTTTGATCTAACTCTAGGATATGCCTCTTGTTGAAAAAGAATGATCTGAACTCTGTATGAGCTGTCATTCTGATTTCTAAAATCATGCCTCTTTCCCATACTTTTCGAACATGCTGTCCTCTGTATGCTTCCCTCCCTCTAATCACTGGCAAAATGACTTGATTATAGGCATATCTAATGGATCTCTAAGACAGTAAGTTAGGGAACATAAAATCAGAGTAGTTTAATTATGAAAATGCCTTAATTAATAAGAGAAAGTAGACACCAAATAAAGGGTATGGAAGTAACTCATCAGAAAAAATAAAAATGCCATTTGGACAGAAGAAATGGGTTATACTGTGAAATACTTGAAAAGTGACACTAGTATTCTAATGGTATTTCAAACAAGAAACTCTCTACTGCTCTTGACTATTAAGTAACTTATCCTCATGGCTGGTTAAAGGTAGAAAGAAAATTGTTTTTATTCATGTTTCAGCCTATTAACAACCTATTACATTATTGTGGAGGATACATTATAATTAATATAAATCATAAGTTGACTTTAAATTTCACTATTAAAATCAATGTTAATGAATGGGTTTCATTAAATTTTAGAGTATTTTAATCAAGAGTTTTCTGATATTTGTACTTAATATCTTTTTTTCTAAGGTGTTACTAGAAAACCCTAGTTTGTTCTGCCATTCATCCAGATGCTGTAATGCAAGCTTCACCCAACACAAGTTGCAAAGTATTCCCCAACTCCCCTGCTGAAACGCCACTGAAGCTAGGGCATACAACTTAAGCCTCATAACTGATGACATAAAAGAATGTATCAAAAAAGCCTAAGCAAGAGTGAGACCCTGTCTGTACAAAAACCAGAAAAATTAGCAGGGCGTGTGGCACATGCTTACAGTCCCAGCTACTTGGAAGGCTGTGACAGGAGGATCATGTGAACCCAGGAGTCTGAGATTACAGTAAGCTACAATCAAACCACTGCACTCTAGCTGTTTTCAAAAAGAGAAATAGAATACATCAAAAAGAACTTCTACTAAGAATCTTTGCCAATATATTTTCAGTTTTTGTACTTAATCAGTCTTAACAAAACCATACCCAAATTATAAATACTGAATAATTTTGCAAAATGTTCAGAATAATTAGTAAAGTAAAGCCTCACCTCCCCAAATATTCTAACTTACTAGTGCTGTGTGCACCATAATTCACTGACTGCCTTTACTCAGGCAAATAAGAAAAAAAAAAAAAAAAAAAAAAAAAAAAAGAGCAATTTAAAAGTATGGTCCTACCATATTTTTACAAAGGTTGTATGGTAAAGCATGCTTTTAGGACAGTTACAAGGCTGTACAAGTTAGCACTCATGAACATATCTCAGTGAAAACAGGAGCCAATAAACAATAGTAGCCTCACTAGAATTGGGTAACTAGCTTGAATTTAAAGGGCATATCTAGTCATAACAGAGCTATGGGTCTGTGTTAGTTATTTCTGCACATTTGCTGTGAATACCAATATCTGAAAAAATTACTCTCTTCAAAAATACCCAACTATCTTGGCTCCCTTTGGTAAAGGAGGGTAAGAAGCTATCTTTGTTAAATACAATTTATCTTTAAATCATAGAAACAGCTTTATCTCTGCAAGTCCACCCTGCTCTAACCTAAGAAGCTAAAAACCACACATAATTTTACTCAAATGATAAACTTGTAACTGCAGAAATGAAGTAATATTTCACGTTTAATTTTTAACTCATTGTTACATTCTGAAAATCTTAATTCCTAGTAAAATCACATACAATGAAGAAAAAGATTTTCCAGAGGCTCATTAAGTTTTATATCAAATTTTTAACAAAAAGTTGGGGGTTGGGAGGAGAAAAACAATTTTTGTGGAATTCTTGGTGAATTCAATCATCCTGTCTGAAATAAGCACATCTGAAATCATTGATGCAAAGTATAGATATAGGCAAATCCCTTCTAGAGAGAAAAACATTGTTACATCCAAATTTTCTACATGAAATATATATAAATTTGGTATTAAAATATGATAATAGAGACAGTCTACACAGATGTTTCTGTGCCATTTCTCAGGCTACTATCTCAATTCCAAATCCACCTTAATCTAGACTCTGCTTGGGGATCCTGGGGCTGAGGATCTGCAAACTACATTTCTTACTTGGCACCTGGCTTCCTGCTAGGTTCTGCCAATAAGGGACACTAGAGGGAGACTAGAAAGCAGGACAAACGTACTCCCTGTTTGCTTGACATTCCTGTCCATGTTACACTAGCAACAATGCCTTGCCCTTGTCAGCACTGTTTGTTCCAGGCTCAAATCTCATCGTAATTCTTCAGAGGTAGCAAGAGCTGCCAGGCAGCACCATCTCCTCAGATCTTTAACCCTCAGCTCTACAGGTCTAGCTCTACAGCTCTACAGGACCAGCTCTACAGGTCCCTGGCTCCTCTTTGTTTCTCCGATTTAAGAAGTGGTAGCTGCTTTTTGCAGTTATTATCACTCAGTTACCTCAGTGCTCCCATTTTGCTCAATCATCCCTCTAACATCGATGTAACTTATTCTCTACCTTATATTCCCCTCATTTAAATGTATAGTGAATTTCTGTTTCACTGACTGAACTCTGGCTGTTACACTCTCTACGTCTCTATGTGATATCTGTAGGTATGTAACCCTAAATAACTGTAAAACCCATCTTTTAATTATTGAAATATACATCAAACATAATTAGTACACTGTAGAGACATTTACTTGTAACTTCTCACAATTCAAAATTATACCCTTGCTACAATTCAAACACAGATATATAAATGTATCTTACTTAAAACCACAGGTAAAACAAAACTTAAAAAAATAACACCTTTAGAATGGACCTTGGAGTATAACCTATCCAAATAGTACTCATATTTCAATGGCAACAGCCACCATTTATTGAGGACCCACTACAACATGGTGTTGGATAATTTATCTTTCTCTGTCTTCATAGCAATTCTGTAAATACATTTAATTATCCTCATTTCACAGTTGCAAAAATTAAAAACATTACATTTCTTGCCAAGATCACAATAGTTACTAAGTGGCACAGCACTTGAAACCTAAATCTGCTTGATTCCAAAAAAAAAGATTACTAATCTTCCCATTTCATGGAGTCCTCCTTTCAATAATCCTAATAGGATTACATAACTACTACCAAAAGCCTTTCTGACATTACTCTTTTCAACTGTTAATAGCCTATACTAATCTGAAATCTGTCTCCCTGTATCTTCTGTGTCCACTGGTCCTCTTTTGCCCTTTGCAGAAACACAGAACTTAAATAACACCTCCTAATGACACCACTTTATTAACAAATTTAACATGTCTGTTCTTTGTTCCATTACCTCTTTCTCCAATTCTTTCCATAGCTCTTCATGGGTTAAGTCTATACCATGGATTGTGCTCCTGTGGCATGATCTCAAAAGATACATTTAACCAAATCTGAAAACAGAACAATGTTCTAAGAATAGGGGAAAAAACTCACTGTTTGAAAAAACCCATTAAGTCCAACGAATACCTTAGTGACACAATCATCTTCAGTTTTACATTTAGAATTTTGTATGTCAAATTTTCAGAGACCCAAATGTTAAGACATTTAACCCACTGAAGAAATGCTTACTGTGTAGCTAACCTGAGCTAGACACTAGGCACTATGCTACCTCTTGAGGAAAGAGAGAGATAAATAAGACATAGTCCTTATTCTCAAGTCTGGCATTGTCAAGATACTAGCATGTACCTCAATGTTAATCTGTTCATAGAAACACACAAGTATATATTACTTTTTTTTTTTTTTTTTGCCAGTGATAGCATACTACACATACACATATCCTAAACTCTGACTTTAATATATAATGAAGAATATTACACATCAGTTTGTATAAAATGGATGCCCTTAATGATAACACAGTATTCCTAAGAATGCATAAACCATTACCACTTATCTATCAATGGATACTTAGGATATTTACAATCTTTATTATTACAAACAACTGCTTCAGTGAATATTCTTATAAATAGAGCACTTGGCATAGGTATTTATCTTTAGGACTGCCAGAATTTATAAGTAAAAGGAATTTCCATTTAAAATGTTATATATATTTCCAAATTATTATCCATGAAAGTTATCAGCGCATACAAATTTAATCAGTTCTGCCATATACAAAGCTTTGAAATTTGAATTTGTTATAAGTGATACACTGCAAATAATTTGAGCATAAAACAAATTTTGTGCATGTTTTTCTTGATTTCATCCCCAACAAACTAGGTAAATGCAGAAAACCGTGACCAGCTGAGAACAGGAATATGTAAATCATACACAATTCCAGTATCTACCTCAAGGAGGTAAATATTGTGTCATGAGCCACACCCATTCACATCTGATGTTACAAGTTTCCATCCCATTTCAGATAAACTTCCTTTTACCACTTAAAAGGTGCCTTCTTTCCAAGGCCTGTTTTCATCAGCAAACTTTTCAAGGAAGAGTACCATATTTATTGTAGTGTTCGTGCACATGTATAAAACTATATTACAATTTTTATTAGTGCATATGATTGATGAACTTTTTGAGTGCTGTTTTTGAGTTATCTTATATTTTGTGCATGTGATTGATGAAGTTTTTAAGTGCTGTATTCCTAACCTCATTTTTCTCACAAGCCCTGTGATTTTTATTACACAATTTTGTCTAGCACAGTGTTTTTTTAGGAACACATATATGTTGAATTATGGCTGTACTCTCTAGAACCGACTGTACTCTTAACAATGCATGAAAATGTCTGTTTCCCCTTAATCATGAAAACAGTGTTGGCAGCTTTATAAGTCTTATCACTGTGATAGGTAAGGGAAGTACCTTATTAAGTGTCAACTTGCATGTTAATTGTATTTTTAATGTGAAGAAAAATTCTCTTTTTTGGCTCAGTGCCCATAGCACAGTGGTTACAGCACCGGCCACATGCACCAGGCTGGTGGATTTGAACTCTGTCCAGGCCAGCTAAACACTGACAACTGCAATAAAAAAAAAAAAAAAAAAAAAAAAAAAATAGCCACACGTTGTGGCAGGCACCTGTAGTCCCAGCTACTTGGGAGGCTGAGGCAAAAGAATTGCTTAAGCCCCCCAAAAGGAGGTTGCTGTGAGCTGTGATGCCATGGCATTCTACTGAGGGCGACAAAGTGAGACTGTCTCAAAAAAGAAAAAAATCTCTTTTTTAAAATTATCTTTAAAAAAGCATGTACATTTTTTCACTTTACTAAAAGCAGCCATTTTTTTTTTTTTTTTTCCAAATTAAAATAATGTCTGGCAACACAGACTTCTATTGACTTCAACCATTCTACTAATTTTCCTTTCTAATCACACAAAAGAATTTTGGAAATCTTCTGCCGAAACAAAAGTGCAACTAATCCCTCCATACAAGTAAGTCATCTCAAAGTACAAAACTATGTTACCTTCAGCGTCTTATGTAATCTTGCATACCACATATTACAGGAAGGAGGACTTTGATTTGGTGCAAAATAAGTGAGAACAAAACTTCTAGCTGAAATACACAGTCGGAGCTGATGGATTTGTAGTATCACTTATATTGTCAACTACTGACTATCAGATGAGCTTTATTTTTTGTTTGAAAAATCAAATTGGACAAGCAAGCAGAGTACCTGGCTTAAAAGACTACACTTTATTATCTTTAGAAAAGAATTCATAGAAGATGAAATGTTTGTAGAGTCTGTTAATACTGACTAGTGGTAGGAATTTATTACAAGGTCTCTGAAAAAGGTCTGAACTATGTATTTCTTGCAAACTCAAAATATACAAGCTGGGAATGGAAGATGTACCTGGAGGGCAGGTAGTGTTGGTCTGCTGAGGATCTATGTATATGTAATACAAGAATATGATAAAGAAATCAGTGGAAATCTTAAGGTAGACATGCTGAACTAAATTCCTTAAGTTACCTCTTAACTAACTTTCCATTGTCTGGGCTAGGGGCAGAGATCATCCTAAATGGGAAAAGAAACCCAGCTGGAATACAAAGGGACTTGATTTTAAAGGTAGGGGAGAGGACTTGGTGTATTTTTATAAAATGAGGCTCAGAAGTGTATATGACCATGCTTCATTACAATTTTTTTTTTTTTTTTTTTTGAGACACAGCCTCGCTTTGTCACCCTGGGTCAAGTGCCGTGGTGTCACAGACAGCAACCTCAAACTCTTGAGTTAAAGCAATTCTCTTGCCTCAGCCTCTTAAGTACTTGGGACTACAGCACCCACAATGCCCAGCTATTTTTAAGAGATGAGTTGTTGCTCTGGCTCAGGTGGGTCTTGAACCTGTGAGCTCAGGCAATCTACCCACTTTGTCCTCCCAGAGTGCAAGGCTTACAGGTGTGGGCCACCATGCCCAGCCCTCCATGCTTCATTTAGACAAGGGCTATAGGACCTTGTTTGTTATGGCCTGAATTGTGCCCCCAAATACCCAATTCATATGTTGAAGTCTTCACTCTTAGTTCCTCAGAATGTGACTTTGTTAGAGACAGGGTTTGTAAAAAGAAAATTAAGGTAAAATGAGGTTATATAAGTGGGCTCTAAACTGATGTCCTTATTACAAGAGGAGATTAGGCCATAGACATGCAGAGAAATCATGTGAAGACAGAATATCATCTACAGCCCAAGAAAAGGGCTGTTAAGGGAAACCAACCCTGCAGCACCTTGATCTCAACTATTCTAGCCTCCAGTAACTGCAAAGATATAAATTTCTTTATTAAAGCCACCCAGTGAGTTAAGCCACCTGTCATATTTTGTTATGGTAGCTCTAGCAAGTTAATATAGACCTAAAGAGAAAGAGTTATAAAAAGTCAAGTTAAGAATTGTATCTAAAATCTGTTTGAAACTCAGGAAACAAAAAACTACTTTGTGAGTTAAAAGTGCAGTAGAGCACTGATGGGGAGGATGGTTTTCCCCTCACTTCAGCATTTCATCTACTGAAGTAGGAAACAATAAAAGCGAAGTTACCAGATAGCAGCTTATCAGACGTGAGAATGAAACATGCATTTCTATCTGTCTAACAGAAGCAAATACACACTGTGGGAGCTAAAAACCACGGAATGACTCAATGCTTTATGATACTCCATGGACCAGTTTTTATCTCCTTTCCTGTATACCTCAACTTTAGAGCCAAGAAGATTTGCAATAGCCAGTTCCTTGTGATAACGATATTTGTTTTTATTCAGTAAATGTGAATAATCTCAGAACCAAATTCAGCAAAAATGTTACTGTCACATGATAAAAAGGCCAAAGTAATATTTCCAATCCTACTCCCAAAGTCACACAGTCACACACACACACACACACACACACACACACAATAAATAATAATAACGGGAGATATTCTCTACGCTAACAGAAAAAGAAATTTTAAGGTTATTCAAATTGACTTACACAATAATCTCCCTGCCTGCTCAGCTCCCATTATTGGTACACAAATGAGCAAACTGATAGATTTCCATGGGAGTCAGAAAAAGGTTTTATTGTTGACAGCACAAACACACTCTGTAGAGCAGATGTTGTCATCAAATTATAGTATTATTCAGTTACTCTGCTTTGAAATTAAGTGAAGTACTTGTTTAAAAATGTTTTCTCATTAGAATGTACAATGATCATTTTAAATTCTATCTGCTATAATAGGATATTTCTATCACACTGCAATCTGGACTATGCCATAAACACTATTGTAGTTGAACAGATGGAAATCATAAAGTGATATTTAGCTACAGATTTCCTGTCATATAGTTTTGCAAACTGAAAAGGGAAAAATCAACATTCGCAACCAACTAAAAACAAAATACTATCTAGTAAGCTAAAGGGATGCTAATGTGACATAGGAAAACTAATGACTTCAATTTAAGGTTTCAATTTAATGTACTATGGCTTTCAGGGAAAAAAGAAAATACTGAAATAATACCCTGACAAATTTGGTCAAGATTATGATGGAGGCAGGGCTGGGAGAAGGAGTGATATGTAAGCCATCAACAACAAACACAGTCTGGCACTGCACGTAGTAGTCTGAACTGACTAACTGCTGTATCTTAAAGAACTTAACATTACTAGTGAAAAAACAGCGAAGGCTATTAAGGAATACTATCTGAGATTAGAGTCTTAATATCTTCTTACAGAAACAGGATGATAATACCTGCAACCTGCTTCATATATATGCTAAAGAAATAAATAAATTTACACAAACTACTGCATAGTGAAAAGACTTTAACTCAGTAATCGCATGATGTAAGATCACATTGTTGATTTATACATCTAAAATTCTAGGATCTGAACTTGAAGTTCTGAAAATCAAAACTAAGATCATGGTGACAAATATTCCAGACTCTTGTGCTCAAGACTGCCAACCTAAAAAAAAAAATCTTAATTAGTAATTTATTCGCATAAGACTCCATGCATTTTACAAACACACAGCTATCAGTTAAGGTCCAACCAAGAATTAGAAGTCACACAGCAATTTAAACAGGGAAAGTCTAACTTAAAAAATCAGTTGAGCATGATGGCACACACCTGTAGTCCTAGCGCCTAGAGATGCTAAGACAGGATTAACAGAGTGTACGAGTTCAAGGCTGCAATCAGCTATGATCCTGTCACTGCACTCCAGCCTGGGTGAGAGCAAGAACCTATCTGTGAGGAGCGGGCTGTGGCCGGCAAGGTCCCCACAGCCTGGGTAATGCTCAAGGAGAGACCCCCCAACCACTTCTCCTCCCTTATCAACATTATTTTCACCTGTCAGAAGTCACGTAGCCCTTGCATACTTTCCTCGTTATCAGCCAGCACAGTTTTTCCTCTTTAAGGTTGATCACTACCCCATGTGTTAAGATTTATGTAATCTTGTTAAGATACTGTATAAATAAAGCTGTTTCCACAGTTCAAATGAAGATGCAATAACTAGAAAAATTCTTCATTATCACTGAGAAAATGAACTAATTTTTATTGGCTTTAATTTTCAACTCTGTGGGAGAAATTCAAAATTGCATCAATCTGAACCAGAAATGTTATTTAACTTAAGGTAAAAGGGGCCACCTTCAGAATTTCTATCCAAATATCCTTTTAGAAAACACCTAACATAAAAACTGACACCAAAAGAGGGTAATGCTAAGTAAAGGCGTATGATTGTCAACAAATAACAAAACAGAGAGAGGTCCTCTAAAAGAGATACTTAAATAAAACATTGCAATGGGAGTACTTATGTTATAGTAAGCTATGTGTGTATTTGGGGAAATTAAGGAAGACAAAGGTTCTTAAAGAAAACAATGATTAGACAATTGTTCTAAAATGTTTATCCTTAGCAACAAAGATCAGTAATAAGGATGATTCCAGTCCAAGGTTGGACAGCTGCTGGTCAGATATTTTTGTATAAGTATTTTTATGTAAGGTTGTGTTGGTCTTAGTGAAGGAATGTGGGTTTTGCAATCTTTTGTGATTTTTTTTTTTTTTTTATTAGGCATACATGTGTTCTTCATGGCCTTCCCCCAGCTCTATTTGTCAGGGTTGTTGTTTGGTTTTCTTTTCTTAAAAATAACACTGGTGACTCCATTTCCATTTTGACAACACTTACAGTATCTATCTGTTCCTTCATTTTGCAAAATGAATATTGATAGTGGTGGGAAAATCTATGGTTTGGATGCAAATGCTAGTAAAAAGGTGAAATGCTGATGGAGAAGTACTCCTCAATGAAGAAAAAAATGTGGGAAACTTCTAAGCATTACTGGCAGTTTCTATTCTCTGAAAATACTGCAAGACAATATTGCAGAGAGGGAATCACTTATAATCATGAATCAATGCATTGCACACACTCTGAAGGAACACTCTGGTAATAATATGTTGCAATGCAGATACAAAAAAATAAGCTGAACCACTAAAAAATATAAATAAATTAATATGTCGCAGGCATGCTATTTCTAACTCTAAAATCATGTATAAAGAAGAAAATTACAGCATTAATTCTTCAATGTACAGATCTTAGACCTAAATCTGTCACTCTGATAAATTTTACCTTTGGCTTTGGACTATAGTGCTACTAAATAAGAAAAATTCTTGTTTACCCTGCTGGAGGTGCTCAATATGATATTAAGATGTCAATTATGCTGATTTTGTTAGATAAGACAGATGGCTATTCTATAAAATAGCAATATACAATGTTCTAAATTTATTATTAAGGACTTAATTGAGGAATGAAAAGGACAGTGAACACATTTATAGAAAAGAATCAAGTATTTCAAATGGTACTGAGTATACTGCGAGCAAAGTTTGATAGAAAGTGAACAAAAACTTAACAGAAATGATGGCTTGTTGATCTGATACAAAGGAAATTTAAAATCTCTATGTTTAGAATCATGTGCTCTTCATTCATAGGAATATTTTTCTATAATAAATTTGAAGAAGCCTGAAAAATTCCTATAGGACTATTACTATTCCCATATATCCTGATGTTTTCTTCTGCAGGGTAATTTTTAAAATCTCACTTGGTTACTAGGACATTCATTGCCTAAAATTTTCTTCAAAAGTCTTAACGTTACAAGGTAGGTACTATTTTTATCCCATACATGAGGATACTGTGAAGAGGATAAGGAATTAGTTCAAGATCACACAGGGAGTTAGGAGCAGAGCAGATACATGAACCTAGGGTAGCCAGAGATGAACAGTTTATGGTTTCTATCTATCCCATTTCCCTGTGTAATTGGTATCACTGGAAGTTTTCTAGGTAAGTTCATGTTGTTAGTTAAACGCAATTTCCAAACAAACTTTGAATTACAATTAAATAACGTTTTCAAAACAAAACCCTTCTGTAATTTGAAAACTTTTTCATAGTGATATTGTCTTGGATATCTGTGGGGAGTCTGAAGACATGTTACCTACATTTACTTAATTATAGTAAAATAAATGCTTTTGATCTCAACTGGCACATAATTCAATTCAGTTTAGTTCAAACACTAATTCAGTTCATTTCATTTTCTGCTTTGTTTCATTTTGAAGGCTCTCCAAAACTTGAAAGTTACAGTAACAGAAATTTGGGGGTTTTTCCTAATGCTTCTATCTCTGATGTCTTAAAATCTCTACCTATTATTTTGTTGCTTTCTTTTTTTTTTTTTTTTTTTTAAGCAGGAACTCAAGTTTATTGCGTCAAGCAGCCGCTTATATAGAGCGTGGGGAAGGGGCGGGGAAAGAAGGCGGGGGATGAGGTGCGTGACAGGGTTGGGTCAGTGGCATGGTGCCACATTGGCTGTATCTAGGTAGAGGCAGTTTCAGTCCAGGCCTTGCTGAGTCATTGCTACGCGGAAGTAGCTCGATGGATCTACTTCTAGTCAGGCTCGGGAAGTTGCACTAGGCCTCAGGCACATGGCAGGGCCCAACAATTCCCTCTTTTGTTTTTTGTATGGCGGATAAACACAGCCCCTGTCTTAGG
>CAUYPK010056775.1:0-33479 GCA_963574355.1 Loris lydekkerianus | reverse complement strand
AGTCGTCCGCTTGTAGTGGAGGCTGCTAGGAGCCGGCCAGAGGGTGAGCGGGCGAGCTGGGGAGGGAGCTAGAGCAGGCAGGAGAAAACGTCGCGCGGCGCAAAGGAGCGCCGGGGCCGGACCGCGGCGGAACCACAGCCGGAGAGGGGCAGCCCGAGCCGGGCGCCGCGGGGTCCCCATCCCCACTCGGCCGGACAGTGCCAGGTGTTCCCCCGTGCGGGGGGCGGCGGCGGCGGCTGAAGGGACCCGACTGAACCGCGGGGGTGTTGTCACCTCCACCGTCGAACCGGCGCGGCCGCGGGCTCCTCAGAGCCGGGGCCCGGGGCCCGTGACAGACGGGCCGAGGAAGGGAGAGAGGCGGCGGCGGCGCAGGCGACGGGGAGGCGGCGGCGGCGGCGACACCATGTCATCTCCCAGTCCGGGCAAGAGGCGGATGGACACGGACGTGGTCAAGCTGTATCCTTCGTGGAGGGGAAATTTCGGGCTGTGTATGTGTGGCGGTGTGGGGATGCCCAGGGCACCTCCTGAAGCCAAGCAAGGGCCTCGGGGCACTCCAGGCCACTGTCGGAGGCTCTCTTCCCTCCCCCCAGTGCCTACGGCGTCTGCTGGGCACCTCCCAGAAGCCGAGAGCCTTTTCTGCTCCCTTTTTATCTGCAGTACCCCCAAATATGCCTTGCTGCTCGCTCTTCCTGCACCCCCAGTGCCCGTGACTTTCCTCCACTGTGTTTGGACTCCCAGGAGGCCTTTTTTTCTTTTTGCAGGACCAGCCGCTTCACGCTCTTTACCAGCACCGGGCCCATTTTCAGGGTTCTTCTTTCCTGTTTGCTTGCTCTGGATTTAGGGACCCAAGGTAGAAATTCCCAAGAGGAAAGCCTTTCTCTTGAGATGCCCCCATTTCCTCTACTCAATGCTGTTTGAACTGGGGTAACTTAAGTGACCTTCTTTATCCCTAATTCCTTTCTATATTAGGAAGAGAGTAGGTTGCTCAGGCCCCCCTCTTCTAATATAGAGCTCCTATGTATTTTAAATCAGAGACTTCTGTTAAGCTTTCTGGTCCCTAGAAGGACCCTGCTGTTTTTCTTTGCACTGACAAAGCCTATCCCACCCATAGTTGTATGAGATGAGGACCCCCCTTTCCCCCCAGGCCCTTCAGCAAGCCACCCTCCATGTTGTGGATATGACAGCTGTGGAGAGGGAGAGAAAGAGGAGCTCCTGGACAAAATAGCTCCTGTACTAGCCACTTAAGCAAAACTCTTTCTGTAAGAGTAAGGTTCTTGGGGAACACTTGCCTGATCTTGCCAAGTGACACCATTTATTTCTAATCCCTCCCCCCAACTTTATACACTCTGGAGGTTGCAGTGGGAAAGCTATAACTGAGAGGAGTCCTTCAGGCAATGGTTTTGGTTGGAGTCCAGACTGCTTATTTAATGACCAGCTAGCGAAATTCCCAAAGGTTCCTGTGACAAATCAAGGAATTTTTTTTTAAAGGAGTACTTTAAAGGGTGGGGGGAACCAGTGTTCTGAACCTAGTAATCCCTGGGAAGAGTGACAAAGTAGGGGGCAAGAGGTGGTAATGTGTGGAACACAGTTAAAAAGTCCTATCTCTTGTTTCTTTCTGCCTCATCCCCCATCCCCCCACCATTTCCCCCTGTTGCAGGGTTTTGTTTATATAACTCAAGTTGTTTGGTTAAATTCTTCAGGTGAATTCCTTCTTTCTTCCTTTTGTTACCGTTTCTGATTGAGTTTTACCTCTTTGTAGAGATCTCTGATTATTGTCAAATACTCAGTTGTGGAATTTGCTGAAGTTTTAAAGTTTTTGCATATGTTGGAAGTGGGGGATGGGAGGGAAGTTGCCTGGGTAAGAGATTATTTTTTTTTTCATAATCTTTTCAGAAATATGGTGTTATTCTTCTTAGGGAAAACTTGACTAGAAATTAGGAACAGTAGAACAACTTAAGTTTAGGGTTTGGAGTTTAGAATTTTTGGGGGGTGGGAGTGGGGGTTGGAAAGAGCAAGTAGTAAAGTATAATGTACCAAATATATGTTTAGGCACAAGTGAAATCAACTCTGTATGAGCTGTTTGTGGCTGTGATTGTTCTGTAAATGTGTGAATGATACCAGTAATCTTGGCTTCTCATAAGGTTTCAGGAAAACTTGTAACTATGACTGTGTGTACATTTTACACAAAGCAGTTTTGGGTTTTATTTTTGTTTAGAAACTAGGAAATGACATGGTGGCATAATCTGAGTTATTTTTATCTTGAATTGAGAGTTACTGTCATACCTAATGCAAATTTCTAATGTTTAATTGGGATGGGGGAGGAGAGAATTTCCAGCTGTTTTTGATTGATGTCAGATTCTCAAATTATCTATATATATATATTTTTTAAAGACTGGGGATAAAGAGGGAGGCCTAACTTGACCTGATGCCTTTTCCATACAGTGCCTTTTGTTCATTTAGTAGTTGTGGCATCTAGAATGGTTACCGCATTTAGGAGACGGGGTGGGGGGGGGTGGAGAGGGAGAGGAAAACAGACAAAGAACAGCAGGGTGTCTTTTTTTCTCCCCCTAAGTGGCTTATTTCATAGCTTATTTTTAGTAGAAGATGAAGAAAGGCAAAGATGCATTGGCCTTCTGTTCTTTCCCCACCTTCCTTCTTTTTGACAAAAGAAGGCAGAGGCGCTTTAAAATTGTAGATCTCTGAGATAGGAGGATAGCAGTGTTAAGATTTAAAAGCCAGAGGTTATCTTTGTTTCTTGTTTGTTATTTTCCGGTATAACGGAGTTTGGAAGTTAAAATTTTCGGATTTCCTTTTGTGTGTATGTTGTGTGGGTGAGATATTTTTGTGGCCTCCTTTTTCTGTTGAATTCACATCAGTAGGCCCAAATGGAGCCAACAGTTTCTGAGTAAGGTATAATTAGCAAAAAATTTAAAGAAAAATTCTCCAACCCTCTACTAAAATGAATACAATTGTGTGAAAGGGATAGGGGGGATGGGGAAGGAGGTTAAAAATGAAAGATGGTGGAGAGGAAGGAAGTAGGAAGAAAAGGTCTGAAGGAATGTACTTGCCCCTCACTGCCCCTTGATGATTTCTTTGGTGTGGAGACTGATAGCTGGTTTCATTACAATCTCCTCTTTCAGCCCATTTTTGGATGTCTCTTGAGCGTAATTATACCACCACAGTTTAAAGCTTGGAACCTATGTAGTAGGAAAGGAAAGTAGCCATGTGGGGGGAGGAGAGAAGAGGATGTGTAACTAATTGGCCACTGCCTTTCCCCACCTCGCTGGATTCTTTTGGAGACACATCTCTGGTTGTTTGGAGTTAGTGATATTTCTTTTGTGATGGGTTGGTAGGAGGAGAGCTGACTCCCAAGTTATGCAGGGAGTGTGTGTTTTGCACCAATGCACTTAATAATCTGCTGGGTGATTATGTTCTGAAACTCTGACTCATTCATTGTTTCTCTTGTCCTTTGCTAAGGGTTGTGCAAACCTCCCCAGGAGCCTAGAAACTGATTTACATTACTTTGGGGCCCTGTAGGAATACGTCCTGAAACAAAATTTGCAGTTAGCCTAAATCCTGTGGAATGGGCTCCTATAGTGCTACCATTTGTTTGCGAAGTCAGGTAGATTGGTGATCCCGGGCTGCTCCCAGCCTGGCAACCTTTGAGGTTTCTACTTCCAACCAGCTCATGATTTTTAGATTGTCTGAGAGCTGGGACTCTTGTGACCTTAAAGCGTGATTTGCCCTAAAGGAATATCGGTTTAAGTTCTCTCTGGTGGAGGAACAAACAGCTCAGATTACACGGGTTTCCTTGTTGGTGGGGGTTACTCGTCTCACCCCGTTGCACAGCCTGGGTGATCCTTTTATCTGTGAACCAGTGGCCCCTGCTGAAGGCTAGAGCTGCTTGTTTTGGAAAAGCATATTCAGGCAAAAGGCCGCAGGCACTGCTCCTCACCGCTCATTGGCCACCCTGTTACTACCCGGAAAGAGGAGGAGGGGAGGAGCTACCAAACAGCTGATGGAGAGTGTGACAAGAGTGTGTTTATATACAAAAGAAGTGGGGGCTGGGGAGGACCTATGAGTGTTACGAAAGAGAAGAGGAAAATCTGACCTGTTAGAATACAGTAAGTGTTTAGGAAAATTAAGGTTAAATCTCAGAAGTGGATCTGGTAGTATTGGGGACTTGGCATATACCATGGTGTTAAGTAAGATTTTGGAATTTATAATGCCTAGAGGTTTCAAATACTGTTTTTTTTTGTTTGTTTTTTTTTTTTTTTTTAAGAGGGAATACAGGAACAAAACAGGATTCTTTGCTTTAAATGCACTTAACAGACATACGTAGGGATTCAAAAGTATGGTAGAAATGTATACTTCCCTTATAAAAGCTTCAAGAGTGATGATAAAAAGAGGCAGTGTCTTATACTAAATTTAGTGAATTTTATAGACTCATTGGTGTCTGCTTTTGGGTTTCAGAACCATTCTATAACAAATTCAAAAGCTCATATGTTTAGTTGAGTGAGGTGGCTCACATCTGTAAACCTAAGCACTCCAGGAGGCTGAGGTAGGAGGATCACTGAAGTCATAGATTGGAGACCAGCCTTATCAAGCAGCCTGTGTAATAAGAGTGAGACCCTGTTTAGTAGAGACCCCATCTCTACTAAAAATAGATAAATTAGCTGAGTATTGTGGTGCCTGGAGTCCCAGCTACTCAGGAGGCTGAGGCAAGAGGATCACTTGACCCCAGGAGTTTGAGTTAGTCTGGGCAACAGAGTGAAATTCTGTCTGAACAAAGAAATGTTTGAGTATTCCCTTTGTGCCAGGTATAGTGCTTGGAATTTAGAGGTGAAAAATTCAGTGTAGGTGGTTGTGGTGCTTATGTAATTTAAAAAGTTTTTTTGTTTTTTTTGAGACAGAGCCTCAAGCTGTTGCCCTGGGTAGAGTGCTTTGACATCACAGCTCACAGCAACCTCCAACTCCTGGGGTCAATGATTCTCCTGCCTCCGCCTCCCAAGTAGCTGGGACTACTGGCACCTGCCACAAGACCTGGCTATTTATTGGTTGCAGCTGTCATTGTTGTTTGGCGGGACTAGGCTGGATTTGAACCTGCCAGCTCAGGTGTATGTGGCTGGCGCCTTATTCGCTTGAGCCACAGGAGCCGAGTCATTTAAAAAGGTTTTTAAAAAATTTTTTATTTTAAATCAGAAAGGACAGACTGTTTATGATGTTGGGTCAGCACTACATATATATGTGTATGTGTATATATATATATATATATACACACACACACACACATACATATGTCACCTTGTTTTTTGAGTAACTTCACATTTACTCTTAGAATGGACTTTTCAAGGAACAAAAGGTTTGAGTTTTGTGTAATGGGATATACCTATATAGGGATCTGTACTCTTGTTATTTAGAAGATATTAAAAAACTAAAACAGGGTGGTACCTATGGCTCAAAGGAGTAGGGCGCTGGCCCCATATGCTGGAGGTGGTGGGTTCAAACCCAGCCCTGGCCCAAAACTGCAAAAACAAACAAAACCCCAAAAAACATTAAAATGTGTAGCCATTTGTCTTTGATTTTGGTTTTGGTATTTTGCCGTTAATCAGTAGTTATTCTATCCCTGAGTTAGTCTTTGATACTCTGACAATTCTGTAATCTTTTAACTAGTTCCAATGTCAATTGGAGACCTGTGATTTGCCTTTTCTGTGGCCTCTGTTTTAGTGACATAGTGAGATGAAGTTGGAACAGTTTTATGGTCTTCAAGCTGAAAGTTAAAAGATTTGGCAACTCTTAGTGTTCTGAATTTGTCTTCCCTGCCTAGATTTTGGTGACAAATATAACATACTGGTGCTTATTTTGGTTAAGCAGGAACCTACGTGAGTAAGCATTCACAGCTTCAGAACATCTGATTCCTGCAGAGCAGTTCTAGTAAATTGCACGCAAGCCTAAAAATCCAGCTTTTAGGGGTAAAAATCTTTTGCAGATGTGACCCATAAAAGACCCTTCCATATTTGTGTGCATGTATTGTACCAACCTAGATTTGTTGTTTTTTCTAGTGATACAGTTTCTTAGCCCCTTGACCTGCATTTTGTAGACTTTTTTTTTTTTTTTGAGACAGATTCTCACTTTTTGTCCTCAAACTTTTGAGCTTAAGTGATTCTCTTGCTTCACCCTCCCAAGTAGTTGGGACTATAGGTGCCTGCCACAACGCTGGGCTATTTTTAGAGACGAAGCCTTGTTCTGGCTCAGGGTGGTCTCAAACTGGTGAGCTCAGGCAATCCACCTGCCTCGGCCTCCCAGAGTGCTTACAGGTGTGAGCCACTGCGCCCGGCCTTTATAGACATTTTAGAAATTTGAAGTCTTGTTTACTGCCATCAGATTTGATGGTACCAAGAATCACTGGATTTTTAGGCAGGCAATTTAGACCTTACGTTACAGTGCTAACAATGTAATAGTTTTTTACCTGTAGACCCACAGTGGTGTTTGGTAAAATATTTAAAAAACTTAGTTGGGCTTTCTAAAGTAATAAAATAATTTAGAAAAATATAGGTTACAAGAAGAGAAAGAAGTAGTCATCCATAATCCTATCCTTTAAGCAGTCGTTCTCAAACTTTAGTGTTATAATCACTTGCAGTTTGTTAAAAAGGGTTATAAGGTCTCACCCCTGGAATTTTCTTTTCTTTTTTTTTCTTTTTGAGACAGAGTCTTACTTTGTTGCCCTGGGTAGAGTGTCCTGGCATCACAGCTCATAGCAACCTCCAGCTCTTGGGCTTAGGTGATTCTCTTGCCTCAGCCTCCTGAGTAGCTGGGATTACAGGTACCCCTGGCTATTTTTTGTTGTTGCGGTTTGGTGGGGGCTGGTGAACCTGCCACCCTCAGTATATGGGGCCGGCGCCCTACTCACTGAGCCACAGGTGCCGCCCTTCTTTTCTCTCTTTTCTTTTTTTTTTTTTTTTTGGAGACAGAGTCAAGCTGTTGCCTTGGATAGAGTGCTATGGCATCATAGCTCACAGCAACCTCCAACTCTTGGGCTCAAGCAATTCTCTTGCCTCAGTTTTTCTTTTTCTTTTTCTTTTTTTTTTTTTTTGGAGACAGAGTCAAGCTGTTGCCTTGGATAGAGTGCTGTGGCATCACAGCTCACAGCAACCTCAAACTCTTGGGTTTAAGCAACTCTCTTGCCTCAGCCTTCTAAGTAGCTGGGACTATAGGTGCCTGCCACAATACCGGGCTGTTTTTTGGTTGCAGTTGTCATTGTTGGTTAGCTGGCTTGGGCTTGTTTCTAACCTGCCAGCCTGGGTGTATGTGGCTATTGCCGTGCTACAGGAGCCAAGCCAGTTTTTCTATTTTTAGTAGAGATGGGGTCTTGCTCTTGCTCAGGCTGGTCTGGAACTCATGAGCTCAAGCTATCCACCCACGTTGGCCTCCCAGAGTGCTAGGATTATGGGCGTCAGCCACCATGCCCGGCCACCTCTGGAGTTTTCTAACTCAGTGGGTCTCAGGTCTGAGAACTTGTAGTTCTGAGTTTCCAGATGATGGTGATGCTGCTGTTGCTATTCCAGGGACCACAGTTTAAGAACCATTAGCTTTATATTCTAACATGATGATGTTTTTTCCTGTCTTGTTCTCTCTAGGATATATATTGTTTTCAACCAACCTGTTGATTATACTATATATGTCTGCTCTTTGCTTAATATTTTTGCAGCTTTTCCCCCAGTTAAAAATACCATATACAATGAATAGCTCATATAGTATGCCATCCCATAGCTGTGCCATTGATTTCTTTGCCATTTTTCTCTGATGAATAAAGTTGAAATTATCATCTTTGTTATGTAAGGCTTTTCTTTGGGTTATTTCTATTTTCCCAAAATGGGATTCTAGATCACAGAAGGTAAACATTTGAATTAAAATATTTAATCAAAAATCTTGGAACCCCTGCCAGGTGTGTAATCCTAGTACTTTGGGAGGCTGAAGCAGGTGGATTGCTTGAGCTCAGGAGTTTGAGAATAGCAAGAGCAAGAGCCCCTTCTCTACTAAAAAAGAAAAAAATAATAATAGAAAAACTAGCTGGACATTGTGGTTGGTGCCTATACTCCTAGCTACTTGGGAGGCTGAAGGAAGAGGATTACTTGGGCCCAAGAGTTTGAGGTTGCTATGAGTATGATGATGCCATGGCACTCTACCCAGGCTGACAGAGGGAGACACTGTCTCAAAAACAAAACAAAACATTTCTTTAAACTTTTGTGTTTTTTGTGATAATGGTGATCCTTAATTTAGGCATACTTTTGTACTTCTCAACATTTCTGCTGTGAGTTCGTAGGTGAAATATATTCATGAGCAGATGGATGTGATTGGCAATAGCTATGAAATTAATTTTAGTATCTTGAATTCTTTTTCCTGTTGTTTATTGAGGTATAATTAATATACAATAAACTATATATATATATATATATATATTTTTTTTTTTTTTAGAGAGACAGAATCTGTCGCCCTTGGTAGAGTGCTGTGCTGTCACGGCTCACAGCAACCTCCAGCTCTTGCACTTAGGTGATTCTCTTGCCTCAGTCTCCCGAGTAGCTGGGATCACGGGCGCCCGCCACAATGCCTGGTCATTCTTTGTTGCAATTTGGCTGGGGCTGGGTTTGAGCCTGCCACCCTTAGTAAATGGGGCTGGTGCCCTACTCACTGAGCCACAGGCGCTGGCCTAAACTACGTATTTAAAGTGATACATTTGATAAGTTTTATTGTTATGTATCGCCCATGAAGCCTATGACCACAATCAAGATAGGGAACATATTTCCCCACAAGTTTCTCATGCCCCTTTGTAATTCTTCTTCCTCTCCTTTCAATCATTGATTTGATTTCTGTTACTATTCAGGGGTCCTCAAACTATGGCCTGCGGGCCACATGAAGCAGTGTATTTGTTCCCATTTTGTTTTTTTACTTCAAAAGAAGATATGTGCAGTGTGCATAGGAATTTGTTCATAGTTTTTTTTTTTTCTTAACTATAGTCCGGTCCTCCAACTGTCTGAGGGACAGTGAACTGGCCCTCTGTTTAAAAAGTTTGAGGACTTCTGTGTAGATTATTTTGCATTTTCTTGAATTGTGTATAAAGGGAATCAGTCATACAGTGTGTATTCTTTATGTGTGTGGATTCATTTACTTATAATTTTGAGATTCACTTAACCATTTTTTTTTTTTTTTTTTTTTTTTTTTTAAGAGACAGAGTCTCACTTTATTGCCCTTGTGTGTAGAGTGCTGTGGTGTTACAGCTCACAGCAACTTCCAGCTCCTGGGCTTAGGTGATTCTCTTGCCTCAGCCTCCTGAGTAGCTGGGACTACAGGCACCTGCCACAATGCTTTGCTATTTTTTTGTTGCAGTTTGTGGGGGCTGGGTTTGAACCCACCACCCTCGGTATATGAGGCTGGCGCCCAACTCACTGAGCCACAGGCGCCACCCATTTGTTCATTTTGTATTACTGAGTAGTATGCTATTGTGTGGATATACCACAATTTTATGTATTCACTCCCCTCTTTTATTTTTTATTTATTTTTTTTGAGGCAGTCTCACTATGTCACTTTTGACAGAGTGACATGGTGTCATAGCAACCTCCAACTTTTGGGCTTAAGCCGATTGTCTTGCTTCAGCCTACCTCGTAGGGCCCTCACCACAATACCCGGCTATTTTGATGTTGTTGTCATTGTTGTTTAGCAGGCTTGGGGTGGGTTCCAACCGATCAGCCCCAGTGCATGTGGCTGGCGTCCTAACCACTGAGCTACAGGCACCACGCTTGGTCTCCAACTCTTAAATGTTAAGGGATCCTCCTGCCTTGAAATCCCAGAGAGCTAGGATTATAGGTGTGAGCTGCTGTGCCTGGCATCTAGGTTATTTCTAGTTTGGAGCATTTTTTTTTTTTTTTTTGAGACAGTCTGACATTGTCACTGCTGGTAGAGTGCTATGGTGTCACAGCTCACAGCAATCTCAAACTCTTGGGCTTAAGCGATTCTCTTGCCTCAGTCTCCCTAATAGCTGGGACGATAGGCACCCTCCAAAGTGCCTGGTTGTTTTTTGGTTGCACTTGTTGTTTAGCAGGCCCTGGCTGGGCTTGAACCCATCAGCTTTGGTGTATGTGGCTGGTGCCCTACTCACTGAGACATGGGCACCGAACCCAGTTTGGGGCTTTTACAAATAAAGGTGCTATGAACGGTTGTATGGACATAATGCTTTCTTTTCTCTTGTCTAAGAAATAGCTGGATCATTTGATAAGTATATTTAATTTTTTGACCAGTTACTTGATCTCTTGTCTAAGATAAATAGCTGGATCATTTGATAGGTATATTTAATTTTTTGACCAGTTACTTGAATTTAAGTTTACTGATGGTGGTCTGTATTTCATACACAAGTAAAATTGCAACATTAAATAGTTGTTTCTATTGTGTATTTTAACTTGTTCCTTAGGCATTGTTTTTCTTTTTTTCTTTTTTTCTTTTTTTTTTTTTTTAGAGGCAGAGTCTTACTTTATTGCCCTCCATAGAGTGCCATGGTGTAACAGCTCACAGCAATCTCCAGCTCCTGGGCTTAGGCGATTCTCTTGCCTTAGCCTCCCAAGTAGCTGGGACTACAGACGCACGCCACAATGCCCTGCTATTTTTTGGTTGCAGTTTGGGCAGGGCCGGGCTTGAACCCGCCACCCTCAGTATATGGGGTCAGTGCCCTACCTGCTGAGCCGTAGGTACTGCCCTATGTTTTTCAGCTGACTTCTATCAGAGGTCTTTTTTCCCTCATTTTAAATTAATGAATTAAATTTTCATTGTGGGCCAGATGTGGCTCATGCCTATAATCCCAATGCTTTTGGAGACTGAGGCAGGAGGATTACTTGAGCTTAGGAGTTCTCAACCAGTTTGGGAAATGTAGCTCAGACTGGGTTGCCCCCGCCCTCAAAAACAAAACAAAACCATTATTAGTGGCAGTGAGCAGCTGTAATCTTCTTTCTTTTTTCTTTCTTTTTTTTTTTTTTTGAGACAGAGCCTCAAGCTGTCACCCTGGGTAGAGTGCTGTGGCATCACAGCTCACAGTAACCTCCAACTCCTGGGCTCAAGCGAGTCTCTTGCCTCTGCCTCCCAAGTAGCTGGGACTTCAGGCGCCCGCCACACACCTGGCTATTTTTTGGTTGTAGCCATCATTGTTGTTTGGTGGGCCCAAGTTGGATTTGAACCTGCCAGCTCAAGTGTATGTGGCTGGAGCCTTAGCCTCTTGAGCCACAGGTGCCGAGCCTCAAGGTTTTTTTTTTTTTGTTGTTGTTGTTATTTATAAAATCTTAGTTGAGGTAATATAAATAGGAAACTAGATCCAAGTATGCCTGTTTAATATTACCTTAGAAGCAACTAGACTGCCCCTCAGTCCACTGAAAAATAAATTTAGTTGTTTTGTGTAAATGGTGCCGGTATAACTTTGGTTATCTTGATTATGCTTTTCAGTCAGGTGACTTTATATTATGTAGTTTCTGAAAAGTTGATTAATTCAAAAAATTAAAAATTTGGTCAAGGATTTATCTATAGAAGGTTGATTTGGTTAGTCCCCATCTCACTAAGAGGTCACCAAGTGTAATATCGTTGAATGTTTTGTCTCATGATCTTATAGATTGCTGGATGTTTGGTATCTTTTTGCTAATCCTTGAATCTAAGTCTATAAATAAGTTAGTACATTCCTTTTTTTTTTTTTTTTTTTGAGAGTCAGAGTCTCACTTTGTCAGCCTCAGTAGAGTGGTGTAGTGTCACAGCTCACAGCAACCTCCAGCTCTCTTGGGCTTAGGCGATTCTCTTGCCTCAGCCTCCTGAGTAACTTGAGACTACAGGCACCTGCCACAATGCCTGGCTATTTTTTTTGTTGCAGTTTGGCCGGGCCGGGTTTGAACCCGCCACCCTTGGTATATGGGGCTGGCACCCGACGCACTGAGCCCCCGGCACTGCCCCTACAACCATTTTCTTGATAATACCGGAAAATAAAATCTTTTTTTTTTTTTTTGGGGGGGGGAGGAAAGCAGGGGGACAGAGTCTCACTTTGTCACACTTGGTAGAGTGCCATGTCATCATGGCTCATAGGAACCTCAAACCCCTAGGCTTAAGCTGTTCTCTTGCATCAGCTTCCCAAGTAGCTGGGACTATAGGCACCTGCCGCAATGCCGGGCTATTTTTAAGGGTCTCACTCTGGCTCAGGCTGGTCTCAAACCTAGACCTCAGATTGCCTGAGCTCAGGCAATCTACCCTTGGCCTCCCAGATTGCTAGGATCACAGGCATGAGCCACCAGCCTGGCCAAAAATAAAATCTTTTGTATTTTGCCTGTGTTCATTTGTATCTTAAAGGATTTCAAACAAAAACAAAATACCCTTCTCAGCTGGGGTTGTGGTGGTGGCTAATGCCTATAATTCCAGCACTCTAGGCAGTTGGAGGTAAGTGGATTGCCTGAGCTCAGGGTTTGAGACCATCCTGAGCAAGAGCGAGACCTGGTCTCTAAAAATAGCTGGGTGTTGTGGCTGGTGCCTGTAGTCCCAGCTACTTGGAAGCTGAGGTAAGAGAATCACTTGAGCCCAAGAGTTTGAGGTTGCTATGAGCTAAAGACCCCAGGGACTCTACCGAGGGTGACCAAGTGAGACTCTGTCTTCAAGAAAAAAAAACAAAAAACTTTTAAGTTTGATTTGTTTTGTGGTTGGAAGAAAGGGAGTGGAAGTAGACCTGTGAGTGTGTTCTTTAGTTGAATTATCTGGATTGCTGTCCATTTTTCTTGGCAGTAAAGAAGGGCAGTTCTTGAATGTTATCTTTGATTATAAGGTATCATATGTTCTAGTATACCTGGATTGTCCTGCTGTTGTAAATACTTTTGCCTCTTCTTTTTTTCCCATAGGCTCTTGGATTAGAATAGTTAGTAACCACATTCTTTTATTATTTTTTTTCCTGCAGCTTTTGGCCGGGGCCGGGTTTGAACCTGCCACATCCTACTCCTTTGAGCCACAGGTGTCACCCTTTTTTTTTTTTTTTTTTTTTTTTTTAAAGTTCTTTAATTAAAAAGAGGAATTGTTAATCTTCTTTATTTATTTCTGCCTTTTACATTCTTTTATCTTTTAATAGTTAATGTGACTTTTCCCTTTTTTGAGATTTAGTAAGAGTTTTACAACAAGTAAACTGATATATCAGGACGACTGTATGGGTGGTTCATAAAGACTATAATTTCGTTTTATTAAATTGTTTTCAAGTTTGCATTTCTGTTTACTGTTAGTGTTCTTAGCTTGTACTTTGATTTCTAGGAATTAAGACAAACTCACTGGCAGGAAAGTACCTCTAGATTAACTACACACACACACCTTTTGGAGAGAAGATGTTTCTAGATCAGTGGTTCTCAACCTTCCTAATGCCGTGACCCTTTAATATGGTTCCTCATAGCAATGAAAATCATTTTATGGTCGGGGGTTACCACAACATGAGAAACTATTAAAGGATCACAGCATTAGGCAGGTTGAGAACCGCTGTACTAGATCCTTTATAATATTTTATATTCAAGCTAAATTAAGTGTTTGTTTCTGGGAGTTTGAAAGTCTAAGTATACTTGGTTTATTTTACTTTGTGCAGTTTGGCAATTAATATATCAAATTTCATGCTAAAGATGTAGTATACAACTTTATGTATCCTTTGAATGTAAAAATAGCAGGCAATACCTTGAGTTTGCCTTAACTGTGCCAGTGAAGCCAGGCGCATTGGAACTTTAGACCTGAATTTTGTGTTTCTGTTCTTTAGAGATTGTTTGAAATGAGGAGTTTGAGGATGCTGTGAGCGAGTTTGGGCTACAGAGTGAGACTCTGACTTAAAAAAAAAAAAAAAAAAAAAAGTGCTGAGATTCTAGAGTAAGTTTTTATAGTGATGGATCTGGAGCCAAGGATTTCTTAGCTTTCATCCCTAATAACTTTGCTTATGTAGTGGGTGCTCAGGAAATACTTGTCAAATGAATTAGGCTAAATAATATACTACTTGTGTTTCACCAATCCTTGAGTTATTTTTAGACTAAATTTGGAGATCTATTAATATAATTGAAGTATTATGGAAATCATGCTGGAGAGGGATGAATCTTCCTCATGTGATGGGAACTTCATTTCTTTTATGTGCAGATGCTATTTGTCTTTTTATATAGTGTTCATTTTTCCTCATTTAATGTGTGTATTTACGATATTTTGTGCAATTATCTTAAATGCTAATTCTTCAAGTTTATTAAATGCCATTTTTGGATGGCATCTGTTTTAAGATTGCTTGATTGCTAATATTATTTAAGATCAAAGGGAATCATTTAAGATCATACTTGGGGAAAGAAACAACTGAAACTTCTGTTACTTCACTTATAAAATAGAATACCTTGAACTCATCCAAATCGTGGAGCTCATCAATACTTGGTTTTGTACATTTTTATTTTATTTTACTTTTTGAGACAGTCTCACTTTGTTACCCTGGGTGGGGTGCCATGGCATCATAGCTCAAAGTCTTGGGCTTAAGCGATTCTTTTGCCTCAGCCTTCCAAGTAGCTGAGACTACAGGTGCCCGACACAATGCCTGGCTATTTTTTGTTGTTGTTGCAGTTGTCACTGTTTAGCTGGCCCACACTGGGTTCAAACCTGCCAGTCTCGGTGCACATGGCTGGCGCTGTAACCACTGTGCTACAGGTGCAGAGCCCGGTTTTTTACTTTTTATGTGTTCCGAGTTCCTTTACAAAATTAGTGGTTCTGGAGTGGCTGTGCTTGAGATTTGATAGTATCACCTTCTTGGGCTGCTCAGGACTTTTTTGAGGACCTTTGTTTGTTTTTTACTTTTCTTCTGTATGAGGAAAGGGAAGATTTTATTCAAGAAGTGTTTTAAACACTGAGCAACAGGCATAACCAAATATTTTAAAATCTTGTTTTACAGATGCAAAACCTCATGCTGTGGTTTACATTTAGTTTATATTAACTGTACACATATGTCTAACTTTTTTTCTTCTGTGTGTGTACATGTGCATGTTTTGTTAGGGAAGAAGGAATTTTGCTCCTTAGGTAACCTGTTGGTAAGTAATTAATTGAGAGGTTTCAGTGCAGGTGTTGCCTGCAGACCCGTAGGGATCCCCAAGCACTTTCAGGAGACTTTAAGGTCATAATTTATTTCACACTATATTAATTCATTATTTACTTTCACATTAATATTAATTCATTATTTACCTTCTTTGTGTGTATTGTTATTTATACTGATGGTATAATACCAATAGGAGATAAAACTACAGATGCCTTAGCATACCAAAAGCACATTAGTAGTCATTGCATTCTTTTTTTGAGGCAGAGTCTCGCTATGTCACCCTCTGTAGAGTGCTGTGCAGTCGCAGCTCACAGCAACCTCCAAATCTTGGGCTTAAGCGATTTTCTTGCCTCAGCCTTCTAAGTAGCTGGGACTATAGGTGTCCGCCACAATGCCCGGCTATTTTTTTTGTTTTAGTTGTCATTGTTGTTTAGCTGGCCCAAGCCATGCTAGCCCTGGTGTATGTGGCTGGCACTGTAACCACTGTGCTAGGGGCGCCGAGCCATTCATTGCGTTCTTTACTACATAAGTTTAAAAAAGGAAAATTCCATTGAAACGTCCTTGATAAAGGAGTAAAGATAATTTTTAAAATTTTGATTCTCAGGTACATGTCCTTTTAATGTTCTATGTGATGAAATGGGAAGTACCTTTGTTGTACACTGGAAGTATGGGGGTTGTCTCTCAAAAACTGGTGTGATTTTGAGTTGCCATCTGAACTTGTTGCTTTTTCGTGGAATGCCATTTTGACTTGAAAGTATGACTGACTGACAAATTGTGGTTATTCAGATGTGGGTGTTTGGCCGACATTTTCTCAAAAATAAAAAAAGTGAGCCATCACTTCAAGGAAAACTGACAGTTTATGTTGCAAGTGATAAAATTTGAGTTTTAAAGCAAAAATTAGAATTTTGGAGAACTTGTATAGCCACCATGTGCTTGACAGTTTTCTGATACTTACAAACACTTTGACATGACTTTTTGATGTTGTATGATGAAATGTGTCAACATTTGGAAGATCTCTACAAGTCAATTGATCCAGTATTTTCTAAATGGCCAATACATGACAGAAAGTCACATTTGGGTAAAAGATGCATTTCAAAATGCAAGGTAGACCAGTGGATTTCTTTTTTCTTTTTCTTTTTTTTGAGGCAGTGTCTCACTATGTTGCCCTCGGTAGAGTGCTGTGGTGTCACAGCTCACAGCAACCTCAAACACTTGGGCTTAAGCGATTCTCTTGCCCCAGCCTCCCAAGTAGCTGGGACTAAAGGCGCCTGCCACAAGCTCCCGGCTATTTTCTGTTGCAGTTGTTGTTGTCTTAGCTGGCCCGGGCAGGGCTCAAACCTGCCACCCTCGTTGTATGTGGCTGGCTCCGCGTAACCACTTTCCTATGGGTGCCGAATCAGACCAGTGGCTTTTAATCTAAGAGTAGAAGAGTTCATTGGTACAATTTCAGATTCCATGTTGTAAGGAAACTACCGCTTATTAAGTTTTGGTGTAATGTCAATGAAGAATGTCCAGAATTATCTGAAAAGTCTATTAAAGTACTCCTCTTTTTTTCTAAGTTTGTTCAAAACATTGTATTAGATTGAGTGCAGAAGCACATATGAGAATTCAGCTTTTAAAAACATTTTTTTGAGACAGAGTTTCACTTTGTCTCCCTCGGTAGAGTGCCATGGTGTCAAAGCTCACAGCGACCTCAAACTCTTAGGGTCAAGTGATTTCTCTTGCCTCAGCCTCCCATGTAGCTGGGATTACAGATGCCTGCCACAATACTTGGCTATTTTTAGAGATGAAGTCTCACTCTGGCTCAGACTGGTCTGGAATCAGTGAGCACAGGCAATCCAACCACCTTGGCCTCCTGAGTGCTAGGATTATAGGCGTGAGCCAGTGCCCCCAGCAAGAATCCAGCTTTCTTTTTCTTTTTCAAGACAGGCGTTTCACTATCTCACTCTGTTGCTCTGGGTAGAGTGCTGGGGTGTTATAGCTCACGGCAGCCTCAATCTTTTGGGCTGAAGCAATCCTCCTGCCTCAGCCTCCCGAATACCTGGAACTACCCCCACACCCAGCTATTTTTTCTATTTTTAGTAGAGATAGGGCCTCAATTTTGCTTCGGCTGGTCTTGAACTTCTGAGCTCAAGCAGTCCATTCACCTCACCCTTCTAGAGTGTTGAGATTATAGGCCTGGCCTGAGAAGCTTTCTTAACCCAAATGTTAGAGATAGCAAGGCCTGGGCAATATAGTTAGATCCCGTCTGTACCAAAAATTAAAAAAATTAAGCAGAAGTGGTATACGCCTGTCCACCTAGCTCAGTGATTTTGAACTCATGTGTTATGAGAGGATCTTAGATATGCCTTGAAAAGTTTTTAAAGATCATTATTTTCGAAAGAAGTTTCAAAGCATAGTAAATATATTCTTTCTTGTTTTACTTTTTTTTGATTAATATAATTTAAGTGTGGAAGTTTAATGATAGGTTCAAGTGTGCTATGAGGAAAAAAAGGTTGAAAAATACTGACCTAGATACTTGTAAAGGGTGAGGAGGGAGGGTTGCCCAGGAGTTCAAGATCACAGTGAGCTCTGATGATATCACTGCACTCTAGCCTGGCTAACAAAATGAGACCCTATCTTTTATAAAAAGATTCACAAAATCATTAAAATGCCATACTTATTAAATTGTTTTAAAAATTTCAGTTCTTTTTCTTTTCTTTCCTTTTTTTTTTTTGAGACAGTCTTGCTCTGTTGCCCAGGCTAGAGTGCTGTGGCATCAGCCTAGCTCACAGCAAACTCATACCCTTGGCTTCAAGCACTTCAGCCTCGCAAGTAGCTGGGACTACAAGTGCCTGCCAGAGTGCCTGGCTATTTTTTTTGGTTGCAGTTGTTGTTCAGCAGGCCCGGGCTGGGCTTGAACCCACTAGCTTTGGTACATGTGGCTGGCACCCTACTCACTGAGCTACGGGCACTGAGCCAGAGATGGGGGTCTTGTTCTTGCTTAGGCTGATCACTAACTCCTGAGCTCAAGCAATACTCCTGACTTGACCTCCTAGAGTACTAGGATTAAAGGTGTGAGCCACTGTGCCTGGCCTGGAAATTACAGTTACTTTTATAAAATTATTTATGTTAACATGCTTAGGATTCATTATCATGCTTATATGGATTAATATTTTAAATTTCTAAAATGGCAAATACTGGTAAATATAACACATTAAAAAAGCTCATTAAGGTCCTCAACTTTTTTTTGAGACAAGAGTCTCAAGCTGTCACCCTGGGTACAGTGCTGTGGCGTCACAGCTCACAGCAACCTCCAACTCTTGGGCTTAAGTGATTCTCTTACCTTAGCCTCCCAAGTGGCTGGGATTGCAGGTGCCCACCACAAAGCCCGGCTATTTTTTGGTTGTAGTTGTCATTGTTGTTTGGTGTGCCCGGGCTGGATTTGAACCCGCCAGCTCTGATGTATGTGACTGGCGCCTTAGCCGCTTGAGCTATAGGCGCCGAGCCCAGATCCTCAATTTTTAAGACTGTGAAAGATACTAAGAACAAAATGTTTGAGAGCCACTACAAATGTATGTTAAAAGAGAAGTTGTAGGGCTGGGCGTGGCAACTCACGCCTGTAATCCTAGTGCTCTGGGATGCTGAGGCAGGTTGATTGCCTGAGCTCAGGACTTAAAGACCAGCTTGAGCCCCTGTCTGTAAGAATAGCTGGATGGTGTTGTGGCAGGCGCCTAACGTCCCAGCTATTCAGGAGGCTTGTGCCCAAGAGTTTGAAGTTGCTGTGACCTATGATGCCACGATACTCTACCAAGGGTGGCAAAGTGACACTGTCTCAAAAAGAACAACAAAAAGAAGTTGTCATGTGATAAAGTCTGAGACATGCTTATATTGTACCTAGCATAATGTCTGGTTGTTCGTAGGTTCCTTAATAAAATGCTTGAATCAGATTGAATTGAATTATATGGTAACCGTTCAAATACACATTTAGCCAAGAAGGAAGAAGGAAAATTGGTGTTATGTGAAGAACCAAGTCCTTAAAGAGCCAGGATCTTGCTTTGTTGCCAGGGCATGAGGACAGTGGCATAATCATAGCTCACTACAATCTCAAACTCTACTGGGCTCAAGGAATCCTTCTGCTTCTAATCCTTTCAAGTTACTGGGACTACAGGTGTGCACAACCATACCTGGCTAATGCCTCTATTTTTTGTATAGACAGAATCTTACTGTGTTGCTCAGGCTGGTCTCAAACTCCTGACCTCAAGCAGTCCTACTGCCTTAGCCTCTCAAAATGCGGGGATTCCAGGTGAGAGCCTCATGCCTGGTCCTGGAAAGTGTTCTTAATGTTAGTAAACAATGTCAATTCTGTCATAACTTACAGATTCTAAAACACTTTTTCTACATTTTATCATCTTTGAAATTGAGATGTCTTAAAATTGGTGGTGAGTCAGTCTAATTGGCAGCTTTTTTCTTTCTTTATGTGTTATAAAATAATGATGTGCCGTAGACGTCATGAAATGTGTTAGTGTCTGTTTGGTGTGAAGAGGAGAAGGAAACATTGAATAGCAGTTTCAGTGCTTGAGCAGTAAGGTAAGGCTGCATTAAATGTTCTTATCAGGCACTGAAAGGACTCCGGACAGTTGACAGTGGGCTTGCTGTTGGAATATTTCATTCATAAAGTAATTTTTATCCCAAGTCAGAAGACAAGAATTCAGTGTTATAATTCAGGCTTTTAAAATAAAAAGTAAAACTCATATAAATCTTGTTCTTTTTTATATGCTAATAAGCTTTTTGTTTTTCTGTTTAATCATAATTGCTAATTTTCCTATTCTTTAAAAAATTTTTATTTAGGCTTGGCGTCCTCTTAGCTCAGTGAGTGGGGCACTGGCCACATACACTGAAGATGGCAGGTTCAAGCCTGGGCTGGGCCTGCTAAGCAACAACGACAACTGCAACAACAAAAAAAAAACAAAACAAACAAAAAGAAAACAACACCCGGGCCTTGTGGCAGGTGCCTGTAGTCCCAACTACTTGAGAGGCTGAGGCAAGAGAATCTGTTAAGCCCAAGAGTTTGAGGTTCCTGTGAGCTGTGACATAACAGCACTCTACCGAGGGCGACTTAATAAAACTCTGTTTCAAAAGAAAACAAAAAATTTTTATTTAATTTTACTTTTTTCTTTTATTTATTTTGAGACAGAGCCTCAAGCTGTCGCCCTTGGTAGAGTGCTGTGTCATTACGGCTTACAGCAACCTCCAGCTCTTGGGCTCAAGTGATTCTCCTGCATCCGCCTCCTAAGTAGCTGGGACTACAGGTGCTCGCCACAACACCCAGCTATTTTTTGGTTGTTTGGTGGGCCCTGGGCTGGATTTGAACCTGCCAGTTCAGGTGTATGTGGCTGGTGCCTTAGCCACTTGAGCCACAGGTGCCGAGCCATTCTTCTGTTTTTTTTTTTTTTTTTTTTTTTTGGACAGAGCCTCAAGCTCACAGCAACCTCCCACTCCTGAGCTCAAGCGATTCTCCTGCCTCCACCTCCCAAGTAGCTGGGACTATAAGGCGCCTGCCACAAAGCCTGGCTATTTTTGGTTGCAGCCATTATTGTTGTTTGACGGGCCCAGGCTGGATTTGAACCCACCAGCTCAGGTGTATGTGGCTGGTGCCTTAGCTGCTTGAGCCACAGGCGCTGAGCCCATTCTTCTATTATCTTAATTGACACATAACTGTACATATTTATGAGATATAGTATATATTTCCATATATGTATATAATGTGTGCTGATCAACAAAAGGTAATTAGCATATCCATTACTTCAAACATTTATTGTTTATGTTGGGATCATTCAAAACCCACTCTTCTAGTTAGTTGAAATACACTGTAAATTGTTCTTAATTATAGTCACCCTCCAAGTGCAGTAAAACACTAAAACTTTTCCTCTGTAGCTGTAATTTTGTATTTGTTAATCAACCTCTGGATGTCCTCCTTGCCCTGCCGCCAATTCTAGTAATTATTATTCTGCTCCCTACTTTTATGGGACTGACTTTTTTAGCTCCCACATGAGCTATTTGTCTTTCTCTGCCTGGCTTATTTCACTTAATACAATGTCCTCCAAGCTCACCTGTTTTGCTGCAAATGACAGGATTTCATTTTTTAAAATGGGTGAAGAGTATTCCATTTTGAGTATGTGTGTATGATCACATCTTCTTTATTCATTCATCTGTTGCCTTCATTACTTTTTTCTCAAATAGGTTTATTCGAAGATATGTTACTGAACGCTGTTAACATTTTGCCTCTGTTTTGTATAAAAAAAGAATAGGACCATAATATGGAATTAAAAAGATACTACATTAATAAATAGCATAGGCATCCTTAAAAGTAATTTTATTAAAAGGGGCTAGGGCCTGGGAAAAATGTGGAGCTGAATGTATTAGAGAAGCCTTCCTGAAGGATGCTGAATGTCATAGAGACAGGAGGTAGATAAGCCAGAGGGCATCCATGGGGCGAGAGGTGGTCAGTGGCTTGGCTTGATTAAAGAATCATAGGCTGAGAAATGACTTGCTGTTAAGTATGTATGTACTGTTAGAATGCAGTGTATGGCCAAGATTACATGGGGTGCTGTAAGGTAAACAGGTAGTGTTTGGTTTTTTATGATCTGACAGTGAAACCAGTAGGGCCACTACTCATACTTTTCTAGATGTGTTATCTCTCATCAGTCAGTCAAAGGAGGATTCTATTTTCTTTCTTTCTTTTTTTTTTTTTTTTTTTGAGTCAGAGTCTCACTTTGTTGCCCTTGCCCTCGGTAGAGTGCCATGGCATCCCGTATCACAGCAACCTCAAACTCTTGGGCTTAAGCGATTCTCTTGCCTCAAGTAATTGGGACTATAGGCAACCGCCACAAACACCCCACTGTTTTTAGAGATGAGGCCTCTCTCTGGCTCAGCCTGGTCTCCAACCAGTGAGCTCAGGCAGTCCACCTGCCTGGGCCTCCCAGGGTGCTAGGATTACAGGCGTGAGCCACCCTTCCTGGCCGTCAAAGGGGGATTCTTGGTAAAGAATTATCTACAGACTAGCACTCTGGGAGGCCAAGGTGGGAGGATCACTTGAGCTCAGGAGTTTGAGGTCAGCCTCAAACCCGCCTGAGGAAAGCAAGACACGTACCCTATCTCTACTAAAAATAGAAAGACTGGATAAACTAGCTGGGTGTGGTGATGGATACCTGTAGTCCCAGCTGCCCTCCCGAGGCAGGAAGATTGATTAAGCCCAGGGCTTTTGAGGTTGCTGTGAGCTAGGCTGAGGCCCAGCGACTCTAGCCTGGGCAACAGAGTATGACTGTCTCAAGAAAAAAAATAATTTACCCATAGAGGTTGTTGAAATCTGATCATGAGTTGGCAAGGTTTTAATGAGTTAGAAGAGAATAAATGGATTTGTGGCCCCATTATATGATAATTGTTAAGATAATTTTTGAAGTGCATATACCTTTCAAATTTGTGCAACATTTGAGTAAAATATAGCAGAACCAGCCATAGGCTTTAGTCACAGATTTGGATTTGCACGTATCTTTGCCTTGGTTTCCTCATCCAAAAAAGAAGGCAATACCTATAATTTGTTTAGAGGTTTACATGAAATATGTGAATGCATTTAACAGGTAACAGGAATTTTTTTTTGAGACAGAGTCTCAGTTTGTCTCTTTGGTAGAGTGCTATGGCATCATAGCTTACAGCAACCTTAAACTCAGCCTCCCAAGTAGCTGGGACTACAGGCGCCTGCCAAAATGCCCAGCTATTTTTAGAGACTTGCTCAGGCTGATCTCAAACTGGTGAGCTGAGGCAGTCCATCTGCCTCGGCCTCACAGAGTGCTAGAATTACAGGCGTGAGCCACCTCTCCCAGCCTATGTAACAAGAGTTGGCTGCTAGGAACATGTCTGTAATAGGAAGTTAGCAGGTAGGCAGGCAAGGGCAGGGTTTATGTTATCAGGGACTCAGATTCCTTCTGTCTGTATACCCATCTCCCAGCCCTACTTTCTGCATGGCTAACATCCTAAAGGGGTTGCTCCTGTCTAATGCTAAGGTTTCATGCAGGAGGGGAAAGAAAGGGGTGAGTGAGGCAAAGGGTTAAGAGCTAGATAAACTGCCCCAACCTCTCTTTCTCCTTTTTTTTTTTTTTTTTTTTTTTTTTGAGACAGAGTCTCACTATGTCTCCCTTGGTAGAGTGCTGTGGTGTCACAGCTCACAGCAACCTCAAACTCTTGGGCTTAAGAGATTCTCTTGCCTCAGCCTCCCAAGTAGCTGAGACTACAGGTGCCTGCCACAGTGTCTGGCTGTTTCATTCATTTTTTTTGTTATTTGTTTTGTTTGTTTGTTTGTTTTTGGACACAGAGTCTCAGTATGTTGCCCTTGGTACAGTGCTGTGATGTCATAGCTTTTTACAGCAACCTCAAACTCTTGGGCTTAAGAGATTCTCTTGCCTCAGCCTCCCAAGTAGCTGGGACTACAGGTGCCTGCCACAACGCCTGGCTATTTTTTGGTTGTAGTTGTCATTGTTGTTAGGCAGCTCCGGTGTATGTGGCTGGTGCTCTTAGCCACTGAGCTACAGGCACCGAGCCTGTCTGTTATTCTTGAGGCATCTTAACAAGTATGAATGTAGTTGAAAGAACTTCCTTTAGAAAGCTGGAGTGCCTCTTAATCAGCAGCATGTGTGGTGTGTGTATGTATGTAAGGAATGATATGAGAGATCTCTGGGCTCCTTGTTGCTTTTGGCATTCCTGGACTGCCAGGCCTTTTTAATAAGAGCCTTTGTCTTGATTTAATGCAAGAAAGTTGAGGCCTGCCAGCAACTAATTTAGTAGAAGCAGTTTTAAGAGAACAAATTGGACAGAGTTGTTTTATTTTGAAATTCCCTGTTCTGTGAAAGAATAAAAATGGGACATATAGCACAGAATAGTGAGCACTTGTGGGTGTATGCATATTTGGTATTACCTCTTGGTGAGAAGTCTCACACTTCTGTTGTTTTTAAGAAATGTATTCAAAGGTATGTTCATTGAAATGCAGGGACAACACTGAGTGTTGCTTGGATGCTTATTTTATTTATTTTAATTTTGATAGTCTCATTTTGTTGCCCCAGAGCAGTGTGGTGTCATTGTAGATCACAGCAACCTCAAAACTCTTGGGCTCAAGCAATCCTCTAGCCTCTGCCTCCCAAGTAGCTGGGACTACAGCCACCCACCACAATGCCCAGCTAGTTTTTCTGTTTTTAGTAGAGATGGGGTCTCACCCTTGCTCAGGCTGGTCTCAAACTCCTGAGCTCAAGCAATCTACCCACCTGGGCCTCCTGGAGTTGTAGGATTACAGGATGCTAATTTTAATTTAGGAGAATCCTGTGTAGGCAGATGAACTTTCTAAACCTTACTGTTCAGAGTTTTAATTTTTTCCTAGCTACTTGATATTTAAAAATTATGTATTTCGCTGGGCACAGCGAGCACCTGTAATCCCAGTGGCTTCTGGAAGCTAAGGCAGGGGGATGCCCACAGCCGGAGTGAGTCTAAGGTTGCAGTGAGCTATGATGCCACTGCACTCTGCTCACGGACATAGGGTGGGACTCTGTCTCAACAACAACAACAACAAAAAAACAAAGAAACAACAAATAAGGAAATTAAAAATACTATATATTCCTCCCATGTTATCGCTAAAATAAAGGCTCTTTATGGTTTAGAACTTAATCCTGAGAGAACCGTGTTTGGGATTACTAGACAGAAGTGTGTGTTGCTCGGTGACCCTGCCTGTGTCCTTTTTTCTCAGAAAACCCTGTTGCGTTGGTTTCCCTCAGCCTTATGGTCTCCTGTTGCCTACTCAGAGGCCAGTGGGGGGGAGTAAGGATGTGAGTGAGGGTAGGGTGTTTGTAGGGTAGGGATTGGGACTGTTTTATTTACTTTCTGCCTTTAGCAAATGTAATACTTGTTAACACCTTGGCAGCAAATGTGGGCTAGATCAATGGATACAAGGTGACTGTTCTAAAATAAACAAAATGAAACAGCATAATCTTGAATTTGCAGGCAACATGTGAGACTAAGCAAATGGAACTTTTGCAGATGGTTTGGCTGTTGGCTGTGAGCATGCTCATTGTGTTTAGGCAAGTGGACAGAATGTTCTCTGTTTGTACTGTATAACCTTGAAGCCTTGTACTTTCATTTCCCTAGAAATGAAATGTAAAACAGAAAAGCTACTTTCCCTCCCTTTATCTTTTAAAACTAAAGTAAGGTTTGTAAATCTGAACTAGATTGCTGTAGAGTACAGAATAGGAAAGCTTTGGCCCTCAATTTGATTTTTTTTTTTAGGGAGGATTTTTAAAAAATTTGTCAGAATTGGAGCTTGATAAAAAAAATTTTTTTTTTTTTAGACTGGTAAGAAAATACAAGATTATTAACTACTTGTGCATATTCTGTTTTAAATGGCTGAGAAATTTAAAGCAAATTTGTTAAAAAGTCTGAGGAGGGCTGAGTATGTTGATTTGTGGTAAATAAAAGATGATGCTGTATCTGGAGAGTATTTTTTTTTAGATACTCTTTGAACTGGGTGTGTTTAGTGGAGAAGACTTTTGTGTTACGCTGGTTATAATGCCCATTAAAACTTCATTTAGGTGGCTCAGTGCTGTAGTACAGGGGTTACGGCCTCAGCCACATACACCGAGGCTGGCAGGTTCAAACCCAGCCCTGGCAGCTAAACAACAATGACAACTGCAACAAAAAAATAGCTGGGCATTGTAGCGTGTGCCAGTAGTCCCAGCTACTTGGTTGGCTGAGGCAAGAGAATGGCTTAAGCCTAAGAGTTTGAGGTTGCTGTGAGCTGTGAGCATGCTCATTGTGTTTAGGCAAGTGCCATGATATTCTACCTAAGAAGACATAGTGAGATTGTCTCAAAACCAAAACCAAAACAAAAAAACCCGAGAAACTTTAGGATATTGGAATCCAGAAATGAATTTAATTATCTGCCTGTTAAAAAAAAAAAAAAGGTGTTGAAGTGGTTTAAAGAAAAATTAACAGGTGCAAGTATATGTGCCATTTGAAAATTTAAAATGCATCTGAGAAAACCATCTGAGAGATTTATGGCTTTCTTCTGTCTTGACTTTAATAATTGAACTTGATGTGACAAGCACATTTTAACTGGGTGGATTTAGGAAGTTGGTAAAGGCCAGGGAATTTTTTATTATAGATTGTTTTTGCATTACCTTTGTTCTGTTTCTATTTCCTAAGTTAATAACTAAAAGAAAAATCTGTGGAACTCAGCCTTTTTTAGCTTTTGAGATGTGGGTGGGGCTCAAAGGTACTTGCATGCTGGGAGTTGTAAAAGGCAGAATTAAGGTCTGGACCACTTAGCCAAGTCTGTTTGCTCCTGTTTTGACCATAGGTGCAAGTCAGGTTATTTTACAAAGAGTTAAATTTCTGCTGCTAAGTCGATACTTTTTGTTTCAGAGTTTCTTCCTTGTGCTCTGAAAACCCTATGGGGGGAAAGTACTTCTGGTGACTGGGGGTGTTGGAGGCCTGAAAGCACCAGTTGTAGCCTTTAGTATTTAAAGTGGGAGCAGCTGATGAAGAATCCTTCCATTTAGCAAAAGGGAGTCAGGCCAGTGGCTTTTGTTTTGGGAGATATGCTTGCCTCACTCTTCTAGTGCTAAGAAAGTTAATTTCACAGCCTCAGGGAAAGGTGTTGCTTCTCCTAAAGATCAGGTCTAGGAGAGTTGAAAGTTGTCTTTTGGTTTACAACTTGGACTGATAAAAAGCCTCTTAAAGTGCCAGACACATTAATAGTAATCACAGCTGCCATTTGAGCACACCCTGTGCCAGGCACTGTGCCTTTTGACGCTTCAGATATCTTCTTCAATCCTCATATAACCCCAAGAGGTAGATACTGTTTTCATTTTTCTTGTTTTACAGGTGAGAAACTAGAGGTTCAGGGCCCAGTCTCATGCCAAGTAAGTTGCAGAGCTGAGTGATAAATGCAGGCTGTCTGACTCAGGCAGGCTTTGACTCTGAACTGCTAAACTTTATATTACGGAAGTGATAATTCCCTGGACCTTCTGGGTGGTCTTACTTCATCATGGGAGCTGGCTCAGAGAAGTAATTTACTGTCATAAGGCTTATGTTGAAACCAGAATTCAAACCTGTACCAGTTTGAAGTAAAAGCTTATGTTCTTTCCACTAAGTGTATCATATGACCTCTTAGAGTACATTAATACCTGATTTACAAAAATCTTTTTATTTCTCATGTTGGCTACCCTCCGTTTGTGGAGGGGACTTTAGAAAGTTGATTTTGAGGTGGTGGTTTGGAACTCAACAATATATTGTGTGCTGGCTGTACCTAGTTGTGGCTCTGAGGCTGTCTCCCTTTGGCACAGTTGATATATTTTACCTCCTTAAGCTGGTGATACTAACCTGGGCTCCAATATCTATCTACCCTGAGTTGTAAGGGATGAAGAGGAGGAGATATGTTTCTAGTTGTTCCAGATTCCATTGGTCTCTTTACAGATGTTATTTCCCTACATGTAGTTAACTATACTATAAAATGTGGGTTTGTGATTAAATACAGAGGCTCTGAAGTGAGACCTGTTTTCTGTCTCTCTTTTTTTTTTTTTTTTGAGATAGTCTCACTTTGTCACCCTTGATAGAGTGCTGTTGCGTCATAGCTCACAACAACCTCAAACTCTTGGGCTTACGTGATTTTCTTGCCTCGGCCTCTCAAGTAGCTGGGACTAGAGGTACCCACCACAGTGCCCAGCTGTTTTTAGAGATGGGGTCTCACTCTGGCTGAGGCTGGTCTTAAACTCCTGAGCTCAGGCAGTCCATCCACCTCGGTCTCGCAAAATGCTACGATTATAGGTGTGAGCCACCGCGCCTGGCCTAGACCTGTTTCTCTCACCCACTCCCTACTAGGTGACTTGAGTGAGGCTCCTAATCTTCCTAAGGCTGTTTCCTCATTTCTAAGATGGATGGGTGTCCTTATGTGTTATTGTGGTGTTTGAATGAAACAGGCATTAGGTACTTGGAATGGTATCTGGACGTGGTAGGTGTTGAGGGAATGGTGGTGGTGACATGTCTGCTATGTGGTCCATCTCTTCTACCATTAGCTTTTCATAAAAGCAAATGCTTTCTGGACAGACTGTGGTATAATACTCAAAATTGGAGATGAGGTAAAATTTGGGATTCTCTTGGTTTTAATAGGTGTATATAAATAATTGCCTTGTAATTTAAATATTTCCTTAAATTTTATGTCACAAACTTCTATATACTTTAAAATCTTGGCTTTAGGGTGGCACCTGTGGCTCAGTGGGTAGGGAGCCAGCCCCGTATACCGAGGGTGGCGGGTACAAACCCAGCCCCAGCCAAACTGCAACAAAAAAATAGCTGGGTGTTGTGGCGGACACCTGTAGTCCCAGCTACTCGGGAGGCTGAGGCAAGAGAATCACCTAAGCCCAAGAGTTGGAGGTTGCTGTGAACTGTGACGCCACAGCACTCTACCAAGGGCAATAAAGTGAGACTGCCTCTACCAAAAACAAACAAACAAAAAAACACCTTGGCTTTAATTGGAAATACACTTGGTTGTATTGGCGAGCAAACATTCATTGATAAATGGCTTTGATATTTACAACTTTCATTAGCCTTTACAGTTCTCATTGAATTGCATTGTGTACATTTCATTTCTCAGATGCAGAAACTGAGGTAGGAAACCAGGGTAGGCTTTGCCCAAGGGCCGTTCACTGCAGCATGGGTAGGCATACTTCCTCTGTAAACAGCTAAATACAGATTGAGCATCCCTAATCTGAAAATCCATAATTCAGAATTGCATACTTTGTGAACCCTTGAGCTGAGGAATATTCTCAATTTTATCTCATTGTAAAGTCCTACCTTGGTCCTGCATCTTGCTGTCCACACTTACATATGTATTAGAGGGCAGTGCTTGTGGCTCAACGGAGTAGGGCACTAGCCCCATATGCTGGAGATGGTAGGTTCAAACCTAGCCCCAGCCAAAAACTGCAAAAAAAACCCCCAAAACAAATAATATACATAGGTATTAGAGATTCATTTTCCTATAGGCTTCATCCTCAGTCCTCTTTTCATATAACACCTTCTTTGCTATAAAATGATTCATACAGTTTGCCAAACTCTGGGTTAGCATAGCCACCTGGGTTCCAAACATCTCTCCAAGAATATCCCTACAACTGTATGTCTAATATTGATTTCAGTTCTCTGTCCTCCACATGCAGACCATAATCTAGTTTTTAGTGCATATTCACTCTGCTGTTGCCTAAGTGGGAAACCTGTATGTCTCAATTCCTCCCTCATCTTGTTTATTCTGCCCTCTTCACTCTTAACCCCTCTCTTTCCATCTCTGCCATCACTATCTGATTTAGGCCCACAAAAATTTCCCTGGACTGTTGCAAATAATCTCATAATTTTGGGGCTTCTTGCATCTAGTATGTCTTCTTCCAGTCTGCCTTTCATTTTGCTGCCAGATCCTGTTTTTAGTAAATCTGATGAAGCTACTTCCTGCCTAAAACCCCTTAGTTGCTCTCAAGTACCTGTGGTTTAAAGCCCAACCCTTGTGTAAAAGTCAGTTTTGGTGGAGAGGCTAAGAGAGAGAGCACAGCCTTGGTAGAAAAGTCAGTTTGATAGGTAGTGTCTTCTGTAGGTCCAAGATGCAGTGCTGTGCTTCCCTCCACTCCCAAACACTGCACTGGCCTTCTCTCTCTCTCTTTTTTTTTTTTAAGACAGAGTCTAAAGTTGTCACCCTGGGTAGAGTGCCATGGTGTCATACCACATAGCAACCTCCCAACTGTTTGGCTCAAGGGATCCTCTTGCCTCAGTTTTTCTATTTTTTTAGTATAGATGGAGTCTCACTTTTGCTCAGGCTGGTCTCAAATTTGTGAGCTCAAGCAGTCCACCCGCCTCAGTCTCCCAGAGTGCTAGAATTACAGGCATGAACCACCATGCCTGGCTGCACAGGCCTTCTCAAGCGATGGTCCCGAACTGTTCTGCAGAGTCCCTTTTTCTTCTGGCTAAGTTGCATTTGTTCTTCAGTATCTACCCCAAGCCTGGTATCTTCCTCAAAGTCTTCTTGAACCCCCTCTTCCCACCACCCATATTTGTCATGGCATTTCTTCTCTGCTTTAATCTCATCCTTTGTTTTCCTCTCAGATAAGCATTTACCACTTTTTGTAATCAGGGGTTGGCTTGCAGCTCCAATTCTCCATCTTTCTTTGTTTTTTTTTTGAGATAGTCTCAAGAAGCTGTCACCCTGTGTAGTGGGCCATGGCATCATAGTTCACAGCATCCTCCAACCTCCAACTCTTGGGCTCACACGATCCTCTTGCCTCAGTTTTTCTATTTTTATATATATATATAAATTTTTTTTTTTTTTGGCTGTAGCTGTCATTGTTTGGCAGGCCACGGCTGGGTTCAAGCCTGCCAGGTCCAGTGTATGTGGCTGGCACCCTGGCCTCTTGAGCTACAGGCACTGAGCCAAGTAGCTGTTTGCTCAGGCTAATCTCGAACCTGTGAGCTCAAGCTATTCGCCCGCCTGGGCCTCCCAGAGTGCTAGGATTATAGGCATGAGCCACTGCGCTCAGCCTCTCCATCTCTCTCAAGCTGCTCCATAGAGGCTAGATCTTACATTCTTATTATTTATTTATTTATTTATTTTATTTATTTTTGGTGCTAAAATAGACATAGATCCTGCATCTTACCCTTTTATTCCCAGCTCCCAGACCTGTACATCGTGCATTTGGGTTTGGGCATTGTGAAGAATGGGGGAGAGTGGTGATAAGTATGTATTTATTATTATTATTTATTTGTTTTTTAGTATGTCACCCTCAGCAGAATGCTGTGGCATTACAGCTCACAGCAGCCTTAAACTCTGGGGCTCAAGCGATTCTCTTGCTTCAGCCTCCAAAGCAGCTGTGACTACAGGCCCCTGCCATCATGCCCAGCCAGTTTTTGGTTCTAGTTGTTGTTTGAACCATCAGCTCCATTGTATGTGCTTGGTGCCCTAGCCGCTGAGCTACAGGCGCCCGACCCTATTATTTTATTTATTTATTTATTTATTTATTTATTTATTTATTTATTTATTTATTTATTTTTGAGACAGTCTCACTATGTTGCCCTCAGTAACAGTGCTGTTTGAGACAGTCTCCACTATGTTGCCCTCGGTAGAGTGCTGGGGTATCACAGCTTACAGCAACCTCAAACTGTTGCCTGCCAAGTAGCTGGGACTATAGGTATCTTACATATTTCTTCTTCTTACTTGGGTCTTATTTCCTTTTCTCATTTTTTTCAGTTGAAATGAGGTTTGAATGACGAGGGTGTTGTTAGTGTTTCTTATAGAAATAACTGATGTTGGTGAAAGTTATATATATATATATATATTTTTTTTAAATGTTTAATTCAATGCCTCATACAAAGAATTCCTGAGGTGGAAGCTTCTAGCTTCAGTTTATTGACTCAACAGCATCACTAAGGGCTCAGACTTCTTTTTTGCTCAGCAGGTTGGTGATGTCTCTCCATACAGTCCTAGGAGGACTGACATGATTCCAGGCATCAAAGCCTCACAATAAAAGGGTCCAAACAAGAAAACAAGCTGTTTGTTATCTATTGCTATGTAACTAACCGTGCCAAAACTTAGTGGCTAAAATAACAATTTGTTGTTTTATGCTTCTTTGTGTTGACATGAGCATAGCTGGTTGTTTTTCTTATTCCATGTGGTGTTGTCTGGGGCCATCCATTGAACTGCATTCAGTTGGTCTAAGAAGGTTCAAGAAGGCATCACTCACATGTCTAGGGACTTGGTACAGCACCATGATGTGGCTTCTTCATGTGGCTAGCTCGGGCTTCCTCACAGCATGCTGATCTCAGAGTAGTCACTTGTCTTTCATGATGGCTGCCTCCCGGGTGGCTCCCAGTCTTAAGTCCTTAAGACCTAGGTTTGCAACTGGCATTCCACTACTCATTTTATTGGTCAGAATGAGTCACAAGGCCGGTTCCGTTCAAGCAAAGGAAAAATGGAGTCCCATTTCTTGATGGGTGGATTTTCATGCTGTGTTGTAAAGGATTGACTCAGAAGGTCTGTGTTGTCCAAACAAGTATTCCAAAGAAAGGTCAGTGAAGGTTAATATTTCAAAATAAAACAGTGTTCTTTAGATACAAGTGAGTTAAATTGGCTTTTATTCCTGAGAAGTTATATTCTTGAGTTCTAAGCAACAGACTCAATTTCTGGAACGATTTTTTTTTTTTTTTGGCATTGGGGTGTTGCTGTATTGCCGAAGCTGGTCACAAGCAGTCCTCCTACCTCAGCTTCCCAGTAGCTGGGATTACAAGTGCTCCCCACAATGCCTGGCTTGAAATAAAACTTAAGTCTGTTAAGGACTCATGGATTAGACCTGCTGTAGGGAACATCATTCTTATCTATCCCTTGCCATAACCACCTTCTGTTGCCAACATTGCTTAATTTACAGATAGAAACTAAGAAGCTCTTTGCAGGCAGGCAGCTGTTCTTGGGAATAATTTTAGATTGGCCCCTGGAAAGGGGGTTGGAAAATTGGAAGGTATTGCTCATTTTTGTGTCTGTACGGCTTAAATAAGAAGGGTTCAAAACAATATTTAGAAGTGTATTTTGCTGGTTTTGAGATTGAGCATATGGGTATATTTAGCTGGGTCCTCTAAAGAAGAAACCCAGTTTTATTAAATGACTGCTTAGTAATCTACATAACGAACCATTTTGCTTCAGAGTTGTGAAATAGGCATCTTAGAAATGAATAGTTTTTGAAACTAAAGTTAAGACAAAGTTCATCTTTTCACAGTAGGGTTTCTCCAGAAAACCCTCTTTACACTATTGAAATGCTGCTGCCTTGAAGTGGGAAAGCATATTCCCGTAGTAGGCTTGTACAATTAGCCTTTACCCTAATGGAATGAGTGCTTGAATTTTTTGTCCATTATCACCACCAACTGGTGTTAGTCCCAAACTTATTAAAGCTGGAAACCTTGATTGAGAGACACAAAGGTTTCTATCTTTTTTTTTTTTTCCTGTGTCGCCCTGAGTAGAGTGCTATAACATCACAGCTCACAGCAATCTCAAACTCTTGGGCTTAAGCGATTCTCATGACTCAGCCTCCCAAGTAGCTGGGACTACAGGCGCCCACCACAAACACCTGGCTATTTTTTTGTTGCAGTTGTCATTGTTGTTGAGCAGGCCTGGGCCCGTTTGAACCCGCCTGCCACTGTATATGTGGCTGGAGCCCTAACCACTGAGCTACAGGTGCTGAGCCAAAGGTTTCTATCTTATTCATGGACATTGCTTTAGTTCTTTTTTTTTTTTTTTTTTTTTTTTTTTTTTTTTTTGTGGGGCTGTGCTTGATTTGGCACCCGTGTGAGATTG
>CAUYPK010056772.1:0-37350 GCA_963574355.1 Loris lydekkerianus | reverse complement strand
TGTGGTACATGTATACCATGGAATACTCTGCAGCCTTAAAGAAAGATGGAGATTTTACCTCTTTCATGTTTACATGGATGGAGCTGGAACATATTCTCCTTAGCAAAGTATCCCAGGAATGGAAGAAAAAGTACCCAATGTACTCAGCCCTACTATGAAGGTAAACTATATCTTTCACATGAAGGCTATAACCCAACTATACCACAAGACTATGAGGAGAGGACCAAGGAAGGGGAAGGGAGGGGGGAGGTTTGGGTGGAGGGAGGGTGATAGGTTGGGCCACATCTATGGTGCATATTTTTATCTATAATAATAATAAAATACTAATAATAATAAAAAAAAAAAAAAAAAGGAACTAGACCTCCTGTACTGACACATACATGTAGTGCATTTCTGGTCTGTGAAAATTAGGTCAACTTAAGGAGTTGGTCAGTGTAGGGAAGTGGTCAACTATGGAGGATCTATCGTATTTTTTCCTATTGTAAAAAAATTTTTTTTTTTTTTTTTAAATCTCAAGCTGTCACCCTGGGTAGAGTGCCGTGGTGTCACAACTCAAAGCAACCTCAAACTCTTGGGCTCAAGCGATTCTCCTGCCTCAGGCTCCCAAGTAGCTGGGACCATAGGCTCCCGCCACAACGCCTGGCCACTTTTTTTGCTGCAGTTGTCATTGCTGTCCCAGCTGTCCCAGGCCGGGTTTGAACCCTCCAGCTTTGGTGTATGTGGCCTACCCACTGAGTTAAAGGTGTCACCTTTTCTTTTGAAACAGAATCTCATTCTGTCACCCTGGGTAGAGTGCCATGATGTCATCATAGCAACCTCAAACTCTTGGGCTCAGGAAGTGCCGCCTTTTAAAAAAAATTTTTTGTTTGTTTGTTTTCAAACTTTAAAAAATAAAAACACACACTATGTTGTAACCTTTTATGCTTGGCTTCTTTTGCTCAGAATTATTTGTGCGATTCTTCCATTTGTTTGCACATTTAACAGTAATTTGGTCCTCCCTAGCTGCCCAGTATTCCACAGTGTGACTGTACCCTCTTTTATGCATTTCACAGTGGATGGACTTGGTGTTATTTTTAGTGTAGAGCTTGAATAAGTAGTGCTACTGTAAATGTTTCTCTATTATTCTTTGGTAACATATGTACTTCTGCTGAATTGCACGACAAGGTATATTTCACATTTACTAGATATTGCCAAATGACGTTCCAAAGTGTACCAGTTCACACCTCCACCAGCCATGTATGAGAATTCAGCTTGCTACACAGACTCACCAACATTTATTATTGTCAGTTAAAAAACATTTAGTCATTCTGGGTGACTCCTGTGGCTCAAAGGAGTAGGGTGCTGGCCCCATATGCCAGAGGTAGGGGATTCGACCCCCGCCCTGGCCAAAAACTGCACAAAAAAAACAAAAACAACCCTGTAAACACACACTACACAACATTTAGTCATTCCAGTAGATGAGTGGTGGTATCTCATTGCTGTTTTTTTTTTTTGTTTGGTTGGTTTTTTTTTGCAGTTTTGGGTGGGGGCCAGGCTTGAACCCACCACTTCCAGTATATGGGGCCAGTGCCCTACTCCTTGAGCCACAGGCGCCACCCTTCTTGTTGCTGTTTTAATTTGCATTTTCCTTATGACTGATGAAATTAAATACCTTTTATTCATATGTCTCTTGGCCATTTTGAAATGCTCTATTCAAGTCTTACGTCTATTTTTCTGGTGTCCTGTCTGCCTTTTTCTTTTGATGGACTATTTCTGACTTTAATGAATTATCACCCGTGGTGATTTGTTTGGCCATAGCACATTGGACACATACTCAAGGGCTCAGACTGCTGGAGGGGGGTGGGGGGGGGAACAGCAGGGTGTGTCATAAGATTCCTGTGTAATTATTGAAAACTTGACATCTTTTTTTGCTTGGTTTATGGGAATATTTCAGTTTCTTATATTGGGTCCCTTCATGTCAGCCTTTCTTAAAATGTTGATTTGTAGGAGTTCTTGATATAGGATTCCTTTGTTAAATACACGTGTCAAAAATAATCTTTTCCCATTCTGTGTCTTGTCTTGTCATTTTCTTTTCTTTTCTTTCTTTCTTTCTTTGTTTTTTTGAGACAGAGTCTCACTATGTTGCCCTCGGTAGAGCGCCGTGGTGTCACAGCTCACAGCAATCTCAAACTCTTGAGCTTAAGTGATTCTCTTTCCTCCGCCTCCCAAGTAGTTGGGACTATTGGCAGCTGCCACACCTGGCTGTTTTTCTGTTGCAGTTGTCATTGTTGCTTAGCTGGCCCGGGCTGGGTTTGAACCTGCCAACCTCGGTGTATGTGGCTGGTGCCATAACCACTGTGCTATGTGCACTGAGCCTTGTCTTGTTACTTTCATAAGGATTTCTTTTGTAGAACAGAAGTCTTTGCTCTTAACAAAGTCTAATTTATTTTGTTCTTTAGGATTTCTATGTCCCGTTTTAAAAAAATCTTCGCCTATCTCAGACTCCTCTGTTTTCTTCTGGAAACTTGATTATATTACATTTTACTTCTAAAGTGACAATTTAGAAGTTGATTTTTATATGTGGTTTGAGTAGGTGTTGAGATTAGTCTGTCTCCATGTGGATACCTAGTTGATGCTGTACTATTAGCTGAAAATCCTACATGACTTTCTCTGCATTGTGGTGTCACCTTTGTCTTAGATGTTTCTCTGTAAGTGAATCTGTTCCTGATCACTCTGCCCTGTCCCATTGGTCAGTCGTCTATCTTCGTGCCACACTGCCTTAGTTATTTTGGCTTTACCAGTTTTATCATAAGTTTTGATACCAGGACTATTAATCCTTCAATATATTTAGTTCTTAAGTCCTTTTTTATTTCATACACATTTTAGAATCAATTTCCTAATATCTATAAAACACCTACTGAGATTTTTATTGGTGCTAAATTGGCTTTATAATCTGTCTTTAAAATTTTGAGTTAAATAGTATGTTTCTCCCTTTATTTATTTCTGAATTTACCTCAATTATGTTTTATATGAATTCCTTATTCCTTATCATTTATTTGATTTGTTTATAGATATGTTATGGCTTCTAATGCTGTTATAAATGGTTTTAAAATTTAGTTTTCTGATTGTTGCTGGTACATTGAATTATAATTGATTTTAAAATATTTGACCTTATTTCCAGTACTATTACTATATTCAATTATCATTTGTAATAGTTCCTGTGGTTTCTTTTGGGTTTTCTGAATAAGTATCATTTCATGTAATTAATAAAAGTTTTACTTAAAAAATATTATAGTTTTTTAACAGTACAAATTGATTAGAATTATCAATAGCAGAATTTTATCTTATTCTTTATCCCAGAGGGGGAAATCTTTAGAATTTTACCTTTAAGAATGATGTTTAAGTTTTTGTACAGACTTTAAATAAGATTAAGAAGGTTCTATTTATTAGAGATGTTATCTTTTTTGTTTGCTAAGATTTATTTTTTAGTTGGCATGGATATGAATCATATTAAATACCCTTTTTGTACCTGCTGAAATGACTTTTTATTCTTTAATTCTTATGATACAGTGAATTACATTCTTTTTTTGGATATCAAAGTAACCTTGCCTTTCTGGAATAAATCCAAATTGGCTGTGATGTTTTATCTTTTTGATTTTTGATTGCTACAGCCATTTAGACCTGGAGGTTTTTTTTTTGTGTGTGTGTGAAGGTTTTAACTTCAGGTTCAACTTTCCAACTTAGCCCTTTGTAAGTCAAGGAGCATGCTGAATGTGTATCACTTTATCACTTCCTCAGCATTGACAATTGACAAATTCTAAGTCAAAACACTCTAAGGTCGGGGACTGTTGATATACAGTATATCAACCTTTTGATCAACAGTGGACAGAATGTATAGTGGTGGTCTGTTTCTTAAGATTATAATGGGGATGAAAAATTTTTATTGCCTAGTGATGGGGATGAAAAATTTATAACACGATGCATTACTCACGTGTTTATGGTGAGCAAGCCTACTGTGTTGCCACTTATATAAAAGTAAAGCACATACAGTTATACACAGTACATAGTACTTGGTAATGATAATAAATCACTATATTAATGGTTTAAGTATTTATTATATATTTTTTATTATTTTAGACTATCTACTTGTACAAAAAAAACCAAACAGTTAACTGTAAAACAATCTCAGGAAGTTCGTTCAGGAGGTATTCCAGGAGAAGGGATTGTTATCACAGAAGATGACAGTTCCATGCTCATTATTGCCCCTGAAGATCTTCTTGGGGGACAATATGTGGAGGTGGAAGACAGTGATATTGATGATCTTGACCCCATGTAGGCGTAGGCCAATGTATGTGTTAGTTTTTTTTTTTTTATTGAATCATAGCTGTGTACATTAATGCGATCATGGGGCACCATACACTGGTTTTATAGACTGTTTGACACATTTTCATCACACTGGTTAACATAGCCTTCCTGGCGTTTTCTTAGTTATTGTGTTAAGACATTTACATTCTGCATTTACTAAGTTTCACATATACCCTTGTAAGATGCATCACAGGTGTAATGCCACCAATCACTCTCTCTCCACCCCCCTCCTCCCTCTCCTCCTTCTCCCTTTGCTTAGGTTATAAGAGGGTTATAGCTTTCATATGAAAGCCATAAATTAGTTTCATAGTAGGGCTGAGTATATTGGATACTTTTTCTTCCATTCTTGAGATACTTTACTTAGAAGAATATGTTCCAGCTCCATCCATATAAACATGAAAGAGGTAAAGTCTCCATCTTTCTTTAAGGCTGCGTAATATTCCATGGTGTACATATACCACAGTTTATTAATCCATTTGTGGATTGATGGGCACTTGGGCTTTTTCCATGACTTAGCAATTGTGAATTGGGCTATAGTAAACATTCTGGTACAAATACCTTTGTTATGATGTGATTTTTGGTCTTCTGGGTATATGCCTAGTAGAGGAATTATAGGATTGAATGGCAGATCTATTTTTAGATCTCTAAGTGTTCTCCAAATATCTTTCCAAAAGGAATGTATTAATTTGCATTCCCACCGGCAGTGTACAAGTGTTCCCTTTTCTCCACATCCATGCCAACATCTCTGGTCTTGGAATTTTGTAAAATGGGCTAATCTTACTGGAGTTAGATGATATCTCAAAGTAGTTTTGATTTACATTTCTCTGATGATTAAAGATGATGAGCATTTTTTTCATAAGTCTATAGGCCGTGCGCCTGTCTTCTTGTTCTCTTCAAGTCCCTTGCCCAGCCTGCGATGGGATCACTTGTTCTTTCCTTGCTTATACGTTTGAGTTCTCTGTGGATTCTGGTTATTAAACCTTTGTCAGAGACATAATCTGCAAATATCTTCTCCCATTCTGATGGCTGTTTGCTTACTTTACTTACTGTGTTCTTGGCTGTGCAGAAGCTTTTTAGTTTGATCAGGTCCCAGTAGTGTATTTTTGAAGCTGCTTCAATTGGCCGGGGGTCCTCCTCGTAAAATACTCACCCAGACTGATTTCTTCAAGGGTTTTCCCTGCACTCTCTTCTAGTATTTTTATAGTTTCATGTCTTAAGTTTAAATCTTTAATCCAGTGAGAGTCTATCTTAGTTAATGGTGAAAGGTGTGGGTGCAGTTTCAGTTTTCTACAGGTTGCCAGCCAGTTCACCCAGCGCCGTTTGTTAAATAGGGAATCTTTTATCCACTGAACGTTTTTAATTGGCTTGTCAAAGATCAGATAATGGTAAGTAGCTGGATTCATCTCTTGGTTCTCTCTTCTGTTGGATGTGGAGAAAAGGGAACACTTCTACACTGCTGGTGAGAATGCAAATTAATACATTCCTTTTGGAAAGATGTTTAGAGAACACTTTAGAGATCTAAAAATAGATCTGCCATTCAATCCTATAATTCTTCTACTAGGTATATACCCAGAAGACCAAAAATCACATTATAACAAAGATATTTATACCGGAATGTTTATTGCAGCCCAATTCATAATTGCTAAGTCATGGAAAAAGCCCAAGTGCCCATCAATCCATGAATGGATTAATAAACCGTGGTATATGTACACCATGGAATATTATGCAGCCTTAAAGAAAGATGGAGACTTTACCTCTTTCATGTTTACATGGCTGGAGCTGGAACATATTCGTTTTAGCAGAGTATCTCAAGAATGGAAGAAAAAGTATCCAATGTACTCAGCCCTACTATGAAACTAATTTATGGCTTTCATATGAAAGCTATAACCCAGTTATAACCTAAGAATATGGGGAAGGGGGAGAGGAAGGAGAGGGAGGGGGAAGGATAGGCGGAAGGAGGGTGATTGGTGGGATTACACCTGCAGTACATCTTACAAGGGTACATGTGAAACTTAGTAAATGTAGAATATAATTGTCTTAACACAGTAACTAAGAAAATTCCAGGAAGGCTATGTTAACCAGTATGATAAAAATATGTCAAACTGTTTATAAAACCAGTGTATAGTGCCCCATGATCACATTAATGTACACAGCTATGATTTAATATTAATAAAAAATTAAAAATAATAAAAAAAATTTTTTTCATGAAAATTACAATTCTGTATGTAACCAAAATATCAAAGAAATCAAAATAAAATAATAATAAATAAAATTGTGTCTGATTAAACCAAGTGTAGTTTCACTGGTGATATAAAACTCCATCTTAATGTCTTATTAACAGACTTATATAAATTTAACCAAAGGATAACATTTATTGGAGGCAGCATCTGTGTTCCCAGGACTACTTCTCTCCTGGGATTCAAGAGTGGGCAGGCTTCCTTTAGAAACTGGCTCTTTTTCTCCTGCAGTCCAGTGTTACAGGTTCCTCTTGTGTTGGTTGGTTGTGTCTTGCCTCTTTTCCTAGAACCAAGAGAATCTGATTTTATAATTGAGTTCAGTATCCCTCGGCTTCTCCCCATCATCCTCATGGTTCCTGAACCATCACCCCCATCATCTTCCTCACCATTGACACGTAGGTGTGCATACAGCAAGGCACCGTGGAGACACAGCGTAAGGCAGTTCCCAACCATGTGCTTCAGACCCAGATAGATCTGAATTCGAGTTCTTTCTTCTCCACTGTGTTACTTTGGGTAAGTTACCCCTTTGTATAGTTAGTTTATGCATTGATGGAATAGAGGTGACCATACTCACATCATTGTTTTTTAGGACAAAATAGGACAACGTTTATAAATACTCTGATGGAGAGTCTCACAAAATAATACCTCCTTTTCCATTCGTTTCTTCTTTTTCTAACGAAGTCAGAAATTCTTGCGGAGAATGAATAAAGATGGAATCCGGACACATTTGTTGTGCTGTGAATTTAGCAAAGGATTGAGTAATCTTCAAGCTACCTACGTAATGACAAAGCAACCACGTTGTTTGTTTATTTATTTATTTATTTATTTAGTCTTACTCTGTCTCCCTGGGTAGAGTGCTATGACATCAGCCTAGCTCATAGCAACCTCAAACTTTGGGCTCAAGTGATCCTCCTGCCTCAGCCTCCTGAGTAGCTGGGACTATAGGCTCCCACCACCATGCCTGGCTAATTTTTCTATTATTTGGTAGACACGAGGTCTCACTCTTTCTCAGGCTGGTCTCAAACTCTTGAGCTCAAGGGATCCTCCTGCCTCAGCCTCCCAGAGTGCTGGGATTACAGGCATGAGCCACCACACCTGGCCAAGCAACTACATTTAAGATAAAGAAAAATCAATCAATGATATTATTTGGCTCATCATAGCCCCATAGAGGATCTTTTGCTTATGCCCCAGTTTGTTGCCTGCCTGTCTAATGATCTCCACGCAGGAAGGTTGAAGGCCCCAGCCTTTCACCTTGTTCAAGTCTGGCAAGAGCCTGCTTCTTCTGTCCTCTAATTCTGCTTACAGCAAGTCCTCAGATAAAGATATAAACATGTTTTATGGGTGATAGTCAGGAGGGTGTGTGTACAGGGTTTGGTAAGGCATTACTGATTATACATAATTATGCTTCTGCTCAAAATAAAGGATTTCTCTTTCTTGTGCATATATATTCAACATAGTGTAAAAAATTCATTGAACCCTTGGCATGCCCCACCTTGTTGACTTACATACTCTGTCCTAGTATATGCTTCTCCTGGATTCTTGGAGCTGTCTCAATTCCTCTTTGAATTCCTACTCACAAGCTGAGGCTTTACCATAAAGTTGGCTTTAATAAATATTTATTGAATTGAGCTGAGCTGTGCAGCTTGGTTGCATAAGAGTACTGGGAACATTTTAAAGAACAGGACTTTGTTCTCTGCTTCTCTGTCTCCCCTTTTCTCTCTTCTGACCCCTCCCTCATGCTGATGAGACAATCAATAAAGATTTGATAATATTCACAGTAAGCAACAGAACAAAGCTACAGATTTCAACACTGCAAGGAAGCTTTGCAAGGATCCAGCTCGGGCCCAAACTCCCTGACAACAACCTTGGCAAAGGTCATTCCCTCTCAGCCAGAGCAACTGTGGACCTGGGGAATGGGGTGCTTATCAAGGCAGCCGTTTCAGACAGAAAATCTTCCTTGTATAAGGAAGGGCTGCAGTTAATTTCTTGTTAGATTTCGCCTTTGATCTAAAGTCTATCTACTGGAGGAATACAAAACAATTTGAAACTTGCTTTCCATGTGACAGCCCATCACAGATTCAAGCCTATCAGAGTTTCAAGGTAGCTTTAGAGCTGGGTTTTGTGGTTTCCTGCAGTCATCCCAGCTACTCAGGAGGCTGAGGCAGGAGGATCCCTTGAGCCCAGGAGCTTGAGGCTGCTGTGATCCATGATTGCACCTGTGAATGGCCACTGCATGCCAGCCTTTGCAATCAGGCTAGACCCTGTACTTTTTTCTTTTTTTTTGAGATGAAGTCTCACTTTGTCACCCTCTGTAGATGCTATGGCGTCATAGCTCACGGCAATCTCCAGCTCTTGGACTCAAGCGATTTTCTTTCCTCAGCCTCCCAAGTAGCTAGGACTACAGGTACCTGCCACAAGACCTGGCTATTTTTAGAGATGGGGTCTCGCTCTGGGTCAGGCTGATTGCGAACTCCTGAACTCAAGCAATCCAATTGCCTTGGCCTCCCAGAGTGCTAGGATTATAGGTGTGAGTCACCGCGCATCTGGCCTCCTATATTTTTTTAAAAAGATAGTTCTTGAATCTTTTATTTTCCCATGAAAAAAGCTTTGGTTCATTATATGATATAATTTTAATCACTTTATCTTCTAGGTCTTTCTTTCTTTTTTTTTTTTTTAGAGACAGAGTCTCACTTTGTTGCCCTAGGTAGAATGCTGTGGTGTTACAGCTCACAGCAGCTTCCAGCTCTTGGGCTTAGGTGATTCTCTTGCCTCAGCCTCCTGAGTAGCTGGGACTACAGACACCCACCACAATGCCCAGCTATTTTGTGTTGCAGTTTGGCCAGGGCTGGGTTCAAACCCACCACCCATATGGAGCCGGTGACCTACCCACTGAGCCACAGGGCTGCCCTTGTAGGCCTTTTTTACTGAGTTTTTGCTTGGTGACGCACTTGAGGCTAGCTATAATTACGATTATTTGATTATTTTCATTGGCTGAGAATTTGCTGTGTCCATAGCAATTCTCTCTCAAACACGTAGTGAAGGGGGTGTTATCACCACAGGTGAGCAAACTGAGTGTTAGTGAAGATTGACAACTTGCCTAAACAGTGAACAGCAGAGCTGGGTTTGGAATCCAACAGCATCTGATTCCCAGGTCCATCCAGGCCCATGCGCACTGTACCATGCTGCCTACCCAAGTTAAATTATCTCATTTACTCAGATCTGAGTTGGTTTGTCTCTCTCTCTCTGTTTTTTATTGTTGGGGAATCATTGAGGGTACAAAGAACCAGGTTACATTGCTTGCATTTGTTAGGTAAAGTCCTTCTTATAATTGTGTCCCCCCCAGGCACACACAGTGACCCTCACCCCCTCCCTCCTTCCCTCTCTTCACTTCTCCCTCCCCCATCCCCCATGTACTAGCACCAGTTGTCCTCATATCAGAACTGAGTACATTGGATTCTTGCTTTTCCCTTCTTGTGATGCTTTACTAAGAAGAACGTGTTTCATGAGTTGGTTTGTCTTATAGACTGGATTATTTTTGCCCGTCTTTCCCAATTTCCATCTCCCCTCTCTCATTTGTAGTTAAAGAAGTCTGCTCACCTCCTCATATAGACTAAGTTTTATCCCTTCTAGACATTCATCTTACTTTTTCTGGTCTAAGGACATTTCCTCTGTGTTCTTTAGCTTAAAAAAAAAGTCTGTTTTCAGTATTGCATGGTGAATAATTTGTCAAAGTCACTTCCAGACACAACTCACCTGTTACAGTCGCTGCCACTTGGCACAACTGATAGGAAACATGTCTACGGACGAAGTGTCCTGCTTTTGTGTCCACAGGTGTGTACCTAAGACTGGTGGGCTGATATTCCAGTTACCTTGGCAACACAGGAAATAGACTGTGTTCTCCGAAATATTCTCCTTAGACTCCATTGAAAATTTTATTTGCTGCTGTAGAATGTTTTCCTCACCCAAATCAAACCTTTGGGCAAGTTGTATTTTAACAAGTTCTCTTATACTTAAGGCAATCATACAGCTTTAAGTTTTAGAAATAAATCTACTTTCCAAGACTTTGTCCTTTTTTTGACCATGCCAGTGTCCTTGGCAGGCTGAAGATGCCTTCAGTATCTGGAGATAAGAACAGAAGGAAATAGGACATAGGTATCCTCTGCTCCTGAGCTGCCCCCTGGCTCCAGGGTCTCCTCTTAAAAGTCACTGCATGCAGGACCCAGATTGAAGCCTTAGGCAAAATGTCTTTAAGGCAGCGGTTCTCAACCCACAGGAACTCTATTAAAGAGTTGCGGCCTTAGGAAGGTTGAGAACAACTGCTTTAAGGGATCTAAATTAAAATTTAAAGAATATTAGATATAAAAAAAAAAAACAATTTTTTGTTGGAGTATGGAGTTTCGTTCCCCAAACAAAAAATTCTCCTACAAGGGACAAAACATAAAAGAAAATAAATAAACAAATAAAAAATAATAAAAGATAAAAAAATATATTCTACATACCCAGGCAAATTGTATGACTTATTTTTAAAAAAAAGCAAAGCAAAGAATACTTTGCTGCTTTGCTCATGAACTATTTGCTATCTGTAGATGATGTTGGTTCTATACTTTAAAATAACTACTCTGAAATTCCTAGAAAGGCTGACCCAAAAGTGATGGGACAATGGCTTTATACTGGTGAATTTGACACAGTTTGCATTTAGATTTCTGGATATGAGATCATCTGAACACCAGTTATTTGTGAGGGAAGTCTTTTTTTTTCTTGAGACTTGCTGTTCTCATATGTGAGGTGTTCTGGTAAATTCATAGGTGGTTTGGAGACTGAAAACTCTGGCAAAACTTCCTATCTGCTTCATAAATAGAGGCTGTGAGTGGGAAGAGAGGGTTACAGTTTCCTCTACTTGGGGCTCTAATTTGTCCTTTTCCCTTACTTGGCCTCAAGGACAGCCCGCCCCCTTGGTGTCCTTCCCGCCACCCCATCACTCTTCCGGATTCCTTCTGGCTGCCTTTTCTGTCCCTGTCATCTGTGCTCAGGTGATCTCTGCCACCTCCTGGCTTTCCCTGCTTCCTCTCTGCCTGTGACTCCTGCATTCACACCATCGATTCGGACTTCCCTCCTCTTCCCTAGACTCATATCCAACTGTCGGCATCACCTTCCTACCGAGATGCCTCCTGCGCTCCATAAACTGCATGCCCACAGCAGAATGTTTAATTTTTCTTCCCAAACCTGCTCCTCCTCCAGACCTCCCCACCCAGCCACCGATTACCAGTTGCTCAGGCCAAACTGTCTTAGGATTCTTCATTTCCTTCTGTTCTCAGCCTCCTGGTCTCAGTTTATCAGCAGGTCCTGTCATCTCTTTCTTTGAAACAAGCCCCCGATCTGACCAGTTTTTGTCATTTCCTTCATTCTCAGCCTTTCTCTCACAGGCCAGGTCACAGTTATCTCTTACCTGGTCATCGGCATTAGCCTGTTCATCATTCTCTCTGCCTTCATTCTGCTCTCCCGCTCCCGTTCTATTTTCTTTACAGTCACCAGAAGGATCCTTCAGAAAGGTTAATCCAGATGTCCTTCCCCATTCACAACCTGCCAGTGGCCTCCCAGAACACAGGGTCCTTAACACGACCCCCTTCTGTCCCTAAACTTATCTCCTCTCCCATATATATGTATGTTTTTCTTTTTTTATTTATTGTTGGGGATTCATTGAGGGTACAAAGAACCAGGTTACATTGATTGCTTGTGTAAGATAAAGACCCTCCCATAATAGTGTTCTACCCGCAAAAGGTGTACCACCACCCCTGTGACCCCCCACCCCTCCCTCCTTCCCCTCTCTCTGCTTTCCCCATCCTCCCCACACTGTGTACTAGGCCATTAATTGTCTTCATATCAGAATTGAGTACATAGGATTCTTGCTTCTCCATTCTTGTGATGATTTGCTAAGAATAATGTGTGCCACTTTCATCCAGGTTAATACAAAAGATACAGAGTCCCTGATATATTCTTAATATTCCTCACACAACCAGCTAGCTCCTGCCTGGAGATGTATTTATTTTTCACTTCGCCTAGAATACTCTTTGCTTAGATCTTGTCAAAGCAGGTTCTTCCTTTTCAAACCTCTGCTCAAATATCACCTTCTTGGAGGGGTCTTCTTGATCTAAAAATAGATGTTGCCAGGATCCTTCCCCATCCGTGGTGCAGGACTTCCCCCTACCCCACCGTCTCTACCTTAAGTGTTATCAGGTATCTATAGTCCTTCTTTTTCTCTGACTGGGATGTAAGCTTCATAAGGTCATACCTTGTTCATTTCACATCCCTAACACCCACCACTTAATTAAGCCTTCGTGTAAGGAGGGGGGAATATGGCAAGAATTGTTATGGCCAAAGAAATAAGCCAAGTGTCTGCAAGGCTGGGGGAATCCACTGGGCTGTGGGGGTCCTGGCTAGAAAAGCAAAGTCCAGGCCATAGTGGCCAAGTTGTGGTTAACAAGGCAAACCCCAACCCAAACCAAAGCCACATCAAAGCCACGCATGTGATGCCAGCGTGATTATCCAGTGGGGTGGTGAGAAAACAAGACCTAACGTCCAAATTCAGTAAGATTGGCAGTGGTCATAGTGAGAGGTCCGGGAAAGAGACTGGGAATGAAGATAAAGTATATTTAGGGCAGAGGTGGAGGCTTAGAATCAATCTGATGGTCTAAGGGCACCAGAAAAGTCCAAATAGAAGTAGGGGGACCAGTGCTTTTTTAATTTTTATTTTTGACCTATTTTTAGTTATAGATGTTCCCCTCCTTCTACAGCTGTTCTGAAATACCTGCTCAAATACTTAACCTTTTAAACCCAACCATTCGCTTGGCAGGGACAGTGTGCTATGTGCCAGTGTCCTCCTGACCTCCATGATTTCTCTACTGGGAAGTACAGTGTCTAGAAAATTTGTCCCTGGGATTACACCTTGAAAACACTGTGGGGCAGTCAGCTTTTCTCTTTCTTGCTTTTTAAATAGTGACATCTTTGACCTACATCTGGTGTTCCAGGTGCCATGTATGTGCCAAATGTTCGAATTTAACACAGAAGTTGAGATGAGGTATAGGATAATAGGAGAAAGGAGAGGGGGAATTTTCTCATCTATCAAATAAGTACCACATCTTAAATTGTGATTAAAATATAAATAACGTGAAATTTTCTGTTTTGGTCATTTTCGAATGTACAGTTCTGTGGCATTAAGCACATTCACATTGGTTTTCTTTTCTTTTTTTATTGAGACAGAGTCAGAGTCTCACTTTGTTGCCCCTGGTTGAGTGCTGTGACATCACAGCTCAAAGCAACTTCAAGCGATCCTCTTGCCTCAGCCTCCCAAGTAGCTGGGATTACAGGCACCCACCACAATGCCTGGTTATTTTTAGAGACGGGGGTCTCACTCTGGCTCAGTCTGGTCTCAGACTTGTGAGCTCTGGAAATCCACCCTCCTCGGCCTCCCAGAGTGCTAGGATTACAGGTGTGAGCCTCCAAGGCCAGCCTTACATTCACGTTGTTGTGTGACCATTGATACCATTCATCTCTAGGACTTTTTCATTTTCCCTAATTGAACCTCTGTATACATTAACGTTAAAGACTAACTCCCCACTTCCCCTACCCCCAGTCAACCACCATTCTGTTGTCTGTCTTTAAGAATTGCACTTTTCTAGGTATCTCATATAAGTGAAATAAATCTTTATTTGTGTGTGTGGCTCACTTGACTTAGCATAATCTCTTCTAGGTTCATCCATGTGTCAAATTTTTTTTCCCTTTTATTTATTATTATTATTATTATTATTTAGACAGAGTCTCACTCTGTTGCCCTGGGTAGAGTGACATCATAACTCACAGCAACCTCAAACTCTTGGGCTCAAGCAATCCTCTTGCCTCAGCCCCCTAAGTAGTTGGGACCATAGGTGTGTATAATAACACCTGGGTATTTTCTAGAGACAGGGTCTTGCTTTTGCTCAGGTCTTGAATTCCTGGAATCAAGCAATCCACCCACCTTGGCTTCACAGAGTGCTAGGATTACCGGGGTGTGCCACCACATCTGGCCATTTTTTTCTCTTTTAAAGACCGAATAATGTTCCACTGAATGGATATACCACATTTATTTATTCATTCCCCTCTAAGACCACACTTCTGAGGCAGAAAAATACTGACATAAGTATTAATAGTTGGGGTTCCACCAGGTAAGCAAAACTACTGTGAGTGACCTGGAGTAGGGATTTATAGTATGGGTTGGCCCTTGCACCATAGGCGAAGATGCCTAGGAAGGCCCTTCCTCTGTGGAAGGCACAAGTGAGCTGAGCGGACAGTAGAAAAGAAAAGCTGGGTGGTGCAAAGCAAGGACTAACAGGAACCCATGGAAATAAACTGGAGCCCATGAGGACAAATTGGAAACTATTCATAGAGACAAGTAGAACCCACACCTCCTCCTACAATATCTAATACTAATAATGTGGGAAGAGTCTGGTGCCCTTCACTGTGGAATTGCGGACATGCCTGGCACAGGATTCGAAGGCCTGAGGGGGTGATCCAGAAGGACTTGGGGGAACTCCAGCCTTCTCACTGTCCTGCCACTGCCCTGATGATGAAGCCAGCAGATGAGGGAGCAGAACGCCTGCCAGCCAGTGCCTGGCCTGACGTCTCACACCCAGTAACCACTTCCACTTCCCTTCCACCTGCCAGATCCCATGCTCATTTCCCTGGAGCCCAACCCTACCTCAGAACCTTACAGGGAAGAGGGGTCTGTGAAACACAGTTCAAGCTAAGCTAAGTTGACATAGCCCCAAACCAGCACAGTATCTGAAGACCCACCTGGAATTGATTATGTCAACCTGGCAAGTTCCACGTGCTTTGGATGCCCTCAATCATTAACTATTTCCAAATATTCCAGAGTAGATACAATGGCCTTCTCTTTTACTGCGTGACAATTGGGTAGTAGGACATCGAAGGGATACCATCGGATTCCCAATTGTCTGACTAGCTCATAAATAAACAAATGAGCAAGCCCTCAGTTTGAGTGTATAGCAGATAAACAAATGAAAGATGACAGATTCAGCATCACGGAGCCAGGTGCAAGTGCCGGACTCCTGGCCTGGCCTTCCAGCCTTTCCCTTTGCTCCAGGTCCCAACCAGTGGAAACCATCATCTCAGGGAGGCCTGGGGATTGAGGTCATTGTTCTTCACTGTTCACAGTGCAGGTGAACGTGCCCAGGGAGTGTGTGTATGTGTGTGTATGAGTGTGCACGCACACTCACGGGGTGGGAGTAGGGATGTGAAAAAAGGATTTAGAGCAATGTCCTTCCCCTGGTGGCTGGCTCAACCAGGAAATGATCTGAAAACCTTTCCCACTGCCAGTCCCCCAAGAGAGGTGTGTTCTAGTGACATCATCTGGGCCACCAAACAGTGGTGATTCCCGCTAGTCTCCACTGTGACCCTGTTACCACTTCTGTCTGCATGGATGACAGCTCCTGGCTGTTGGCTGCCCCACATTTGCATAGTTCATGCCCCGGGTCACTTCTTACTTGACAGTTGCATCTTGGCCTTTTTCAGCTTTTTAGCTGCCTCCCCAGAGGGACCCTGAGAGAGCAGACAGAAACTCAAATCTCCCTTGATTAGGGAATGGAGAATGATATCATTGGCTTGGGTTGTCTTTGGATTTTAAAGGTTCTTGATGGTGTTATTGGTTTGCAAGGTTAAAGTTATGTAAGATTGTTCTATCGGGGGCATCTTCACTCTGACCTATATCTTGCTTTCCATTTATTTATTTACTCAGTTACTCCTTTGGTAAACAGTTAAGGTATTGGGATACAAACATGGATGTAGCAGGCTTCCTGTCCTTAAGACCAATGGATGGGCGATACACAGGCACACAGTACATGTATCATGCTGTTCTAATACAATGGAATTGGAAGAGTCAGAATATAGCAAAATATAGGACATTAGCTTATTATAAGGAAGGGGCATCACAAATCTGGAGAGATTAAGAGAGGCTTCTTGGAAGAGGTGATATCTGAGCTTAGGCCATCGTTGTGCTAATCCTATATATATCACTGCCTTTGTGCTGTGGCAGCTGGAAAGGGATACGTTCGGTTATCTATGGCTATGTCATAAACCACCCCTAAATGAAGTAGGTGGAAACAATAATGATTTATTTGCTCCCAATTCTGAAATGTGGGCAGGGCTTGGACGGGTTGGCTGTGTCAGCTCCTTGTGTGTTTGTTGGGGAAGCTCAGCTAAGCTAGAAGGTCTAAGATAGTCTTGTGGACCTGTGTGCAGCCATTGGTCTAAGAAGATTTCTGGTTACCTAATCTTGACTCTCAGGGTGATAAGAACCCTTCCCTTGGAATGTTGTGCCTGCCTCCCTTGCAGAACATTTGGAGATCTTGGAGTTCTTTGTAGTTATAGAACAAGTGACAGGAACTGTTCTCTGCCAGTTCACTAATACACATAACTGCTTAAGAACTTTTTGCATGTATTAGTTTTATTTATTTATGTATTTTTTAGAAGCAGGGTCTTGCTTTGTCACCCAGGCTGGAGTGTAGTGGTATTTTTTTTTTAGCCTGGTGTAGTTACACTGGGATGGTGTGTAGTGGTATGATCATAGCTCCCTGCAGCCTTGAACTGTTAGGCTTAAGTAATACTCCTGCCTTAGGCCTCTGAGTAGGTGGAAATACAGACACACACCACCATGCCCAGATAATTCTATTTATTTTTTGTAGAGATGGGTTCCTGCCATATTGCCCAGGCTGGTCTTGAACTTCTGGCCTTAAGCAACCCTTCTGCCTCAGCCTCCCAAAGTGCTGAGACTGCAACAGGCATGAACCACCATACTGGGTCCTTTGTGTGTATTTGACTTGAGGCTTATTCTCATTTTGATCTGGTAGCAAAGTTGCCAGGGAGCAGCTGAGTTTCACCTTCATTAAGCTTTAGAAGGGACCAAGGAGTAGGTTTCGTTCACCTCCTTAGTTAAATATATATCGAAATATTTTATTTTATTTGTTCCTACTGAGGAAGGTATTGTACCTTTGATTTGATTACAGCTTGACTGTTGTTGAAGCTCATGAAAGCTACTGATTTGTGTAGATTTATTTTCTAAACTGAGACTCTGATGAATGTGCAATAGTTTGACCTCCTCTTTCCTCATTAGAATACCTTTGATTTCCTTCTCTTGCCTGATTGCTTTGGTTAGGACTTCCAGGACTATGTTGAACAGAAGTGGAGCCAGTGGGCAATCTTTTCTGGTTCCAGTTCTAAGTGGTAATGCTTTCAATTTTTCCCAATTCTGTATAATGTTGGCTGTGAATCTGTCACGTACAGCCTTTATAATTTTGAGGTTAGTCCCAACTATGCTTACTGTATTAACTGTTATCAGAAAAGGGTGTTGAATTCTGTCAGATACTTTTTCTGTATCTTTTGAAAAGATCATGTGGTCTTTGTTTTTGCATCTATTTCTCTAGTGGATTACATTTATGGATTTGATTATGTTGCACATGTTGAAACTTACTTTCACCTCTAGAATGAATCCCACTTGGTCTTGAATTTATGAAGAAAATCACAAAAGGAGTCATAGCAGCAACACATTGAGCAAATGAGACCAGATCAAATTAAAGTTTCTGTACAGGCTATGACACAGTCAATATTGTCAGTAGACAAGGCACAGAATAGAAAAACGTATTTGCTTGCTAGACATCCAGTAAAGGGCTGATAACCAGAATCTACAAAGAAAGTAAGCAAATCTGCAAGAAAACAAACAACCCCATTAAAAAATGGTCAAAGAATATGAAAAATTTTCAAATGAAGATAGTTTAATGGCAAACAAACACATGAAAAAATGCTCAACATTTCTAATAATCAGGGAAATGTGAATCAAAAGCACAACAAGATATATCCTTTCTCTAATGAGAATGGCTCTCATCAAACAACAAGTGCTGGCCTGGATGTGGAGGGAAAGGAGGACTTATAAAACACTGTTGGTGGGACTGCAAACTAGGACTACCTCTATGGGAACAGTATGGAGATACCACAAAGAACTAAACGTTTACCTTCCACTCGATAGCAATGCCACTACAGAGTATTTACCCAAAAGCAGAAAGGATGTTTTATCATAAAGACACTTATCACTAAAATATAGAAGCACATTTCACAATTGCAGAGATGTAGAAACAACCCAAATGCCCATCAATACATGAGTGCATTAATAAAACGTGGTGTATGTATGCCATGTAGTAACCCAGATGGACCGAGAGACTTTTTATCCAAGTGAAGGACCAAAAGAATGGGAAAACAAACATCACATGTACTCAATACTTATTTGGAACTAGTGGATCAACATGTGCACAAATGGAAGTAAAACTCAACAGGAATCATGTACGGGTGTGTGGGGGGGATTGGACTAATTCACATCTACCATATTTTGGTGGAAGGCCATACTTATAACTTTGACTTAAAATGTACAAAAGCAAATTATGTAACCAAAACATGTGTACCTCTGTAATATTCCAAAATTACAAAAAGTAAATCTATCCTTCAAGTTATATTAAAATGCACTTTTTATTGGGCAGTAAGATGAAGCAAACAGGAATCATACACATTTTCATGTATTTTCACTTCTCTGTTATTTGATTTTATTACTCTAGGGAATAAAACTTTAATAAAAATGGCAATCACCAAAAACGAAAGGAAAATTCAATGTCCTATTGAATACTAAACTATAGCACCAACTGGAAGATAAAAATCCTACAAATGAAACAATCTGTATCACATAATATGTATTTAAACCAGTGGCCAATGTATGATTCCCTCTCTCCCAGAAATAGAAGATGTGGCCCTGAGGGCCACTAGCTTGAATTGAGAAAAACCCCTCTAATTACGACTTTACCAACACACTGAACATATTTTACATCCTGTCTTTTGGATGGATTGGGTGAATATATCCATAAGGAAGACCTGAGTTCACATGAAATGGAATTGAGAATGGCCTCTAGTCACTTAACTAAGGGATTAATGGAATTTAAATATGAGAGAAGATTTGGTTCTTGCCATATAACACAGACAAGGACAACCATCTTTGGAATACAGGCGATTCAGTAAGATGACTCTTAATGCTCCCATATTATAGATCTTTGGCAAGAACACAAGTGACTCACATTCTACAAGAATAAGGCTTCTTATCACCTCTCCAAGAGCTCAGGCTAGGTGGGTTGCTGACAGAAAGCTTAAATAAAACATGGAATAGACATCTTGAGAATGTAGCTATAATTTCCAATTTTGGCGTTCATATCAGCTGCAGAGGTAGATATTTTAACAGCCATGATTTATATTTAATAAGTGCTTCTTCTCTAACTTTCTCTCTCATGACACTTACGTCTTACTTGAAAATACCTTACATGAAAATATTTGAGGGTGGCTAGTATTTAATATTGCAAGAGGACTTGATATTACCTAATGATGATACAGTTATTAATGAGGGCGTCTCTCTTGTCGCTTGTGTTGATATCATGAAATCACTACTTTATGCTTGTGAGTTTTCTACTCACAAAGGGAAGTCCCTTTGAATGATTTATATACAGGACTATAGAATAGCATAAATGTGTACATAAACTAGCTTGCTAAATGTTTTAAAGTATGTGTGTGTATATATATATATATACCATATATATAAAACATATATAAGTAAATATATAAAACACATATATATATAACATAGTAAATATATATAACATATATAACAGTGTATATACATATATAAAACACCTATATACATCAACTAAGTCTTACATACAAGTTCATCCATGGGGTATATTAATTCATGTTCTAAGGACATACGCACACACATACGCACACACACACACAAATACATGCTATGATTATATCAGCAAACCCCCCTACCCCCCATTGCTAATCCGTTAAGGCTCATTTTTGCCAAACCCCAAAAACAAAAACTCAACGCCACAGAACTAGCTTCATTTGACATTACACACCCCACTCTTTCTCATAACAAATTTTGTGCTATCAGTACTAGCATGATACTTTTGACTTCTCCCCCCCTATTGAATCCAAACCAATTTAAAATTTTCTTACGCTCCCTAGACATTGAATAAATCCACCCAAATATGTTAATGTAGCTTAAATTTTAAAGCAAAGCACTGAAAATGCTTAGACGAGCTATTCAAGCTCCATAAACACACAGGTTTGGTCCCAGCCTTCTTATTAGCTGCTAGTAAATTTACACATGCAAGTTACCGCACTCCCGTGAAAATGCCCTCTAGGCCACACTGACCAAAAGGAGCAGGTATCAAGCTCACTCACTAATACAAATGTAGCTCACAACACCTTGCTAAGCCACACCCCCACGGGTAACAGCAGTGATAAAAATTAGGCAATGAACGAAAGTTTGACCTAGTCATACTAATTTACCTATAAGGGTTGGTAAATTTCGTGCCAGCCACCGCGGTCATACGATTAACCCAAGTTAATAACAAACGGCGTAAAGAGTGTTTTAGAATTACCACCTCCCACTAAAGTTAAGCCCTAACTAAGCTGTAAAAAGCCCCAGTTAGAACAAAAACAAACAACGAAAGTGACTTTAAATTTCTGAATACACGACAGTTAAGACCCAAACTGGGATTAGATACCCCACTATGCTTAACCATAAACTTAGGTAGTATGTTAACAAGACTACTCGCCAGAGTACTACAAGCAACAGCTTAAAACTCAAAGGACTTGGCGGTGCTTTACACCCCCCTAGAGGAGCCTGTTCTATAATCGATAAACCCCGATAAACCTCACCACTTCTTGCTAATACAGCCTATATACCGCCATCTTCAGCAAACCCTATCAAGGACCAAAAGTAAGCAAGAGAATAATACATTAAAACGTTAGGTCAAGGTGTAGCCTATGAAGTGGGAAGAAATGGGCTACATTTTCTGCTTATACAGAAAACAAACGCCACCTCTAATGAAATATAAAGGCAAAGGCGGATTTAGAAGTAAATTAAGAATAGAGAGCTTAATTGAATAGGGCAATGAAGCACGCACACACCGCCCGTCACCCTCCTCAAACTAATTTTAACAGAAATATAAATAATTCACCTAATTAAATTACCAGAGGAGATAAGTCGTAACAAGGTAAGCATACTGGAAAGTGTGCTTGGAATCATCAAAGTGTAGCTTAAAATAAAAGCATCCGGCCTACGCCCGGAAGATTTCAAACTAATGACCACTTTGAACTTACCACAACTAGCCCTAACCAACTCCAACAAACTACCAATTTTCAATAAACTAAAACATTTACCTAAACCAATATAAGTATAGGAGATAGAAAATATATAAAGGCGCTATAGAAGCAGTACCGTAAGGGAAAGATGAAAGAACCCACAAAAGTAAAAAAAAGCAAAGATTAAAACTTTTACCTTTTGCATAATGATTTAACTAGAAAAATTTTACAAAGAGAACTACAGCTAAAAACCCCGAAACCAGACGAGCTACCTACGGGCAGTAAATGAACAAACTCTTCTATGTAGCAAAATAGTGAGAAGACCTATAGGTAGAGGTGAAAAGCCTACCGAGCCTGGTGATAGCTGGTTGTCCAGAACAGAATATGAGTTCAGCCCTAAACTTGTCTAAAGAATTAATAATCCTAACACAAGTTTAACCGCTAGTTCAAAGAGGTACAGCCCATTGAACAAAGGATACAACCTTTTATAGAGAGTAATAAATTACCCACCCATAGTTGGCCTAAAAGCAGCCACCAATTAAGAAAGCGTTAAAGCTCAACACTCAACACAACCTACAAATACCAAAACTTATAACCACCTCCTAATAAAAACACTGGACTAATCTATTAGTAAATAGATGAAATAATGTTAATATGAGTAACAAGAATAACATTCTCCCCCGCACAGACCTATATCAGATCGGATGCCCACTGATAATTAACCAACAGGTATTTCAACCCACAAAAAATTACTAATACCAAATAATCTGTTAGCCCAACACAGGCGTGCGCAATAAGGGAAAGATTAAAATAAGTAAAAGGAACTCGGCAAAAACAAACCCCGCCTGTTTACCAAAAACATCACCTCTAGCATAAAAAGTATTAGAGGCACTGCCTGCCCAGTGACTAGCGTTTAACGGCCGCGGTATCCTGACCGTGCAAAGGTAGCATAATCACTTGTTCCTTAATTGAGGACTTGAATGAATGGCCACACGAGGGTTTAACTGTCTCTTACTTACAATCAGTGAAATTGACCTCTTCGTGAAGAGGCGAAGATAAACAAATAAGACGAGAAGACCCTATGGAGCTTAAATTTAACACTCACATTACATACCAAATCCCACAACAGGGCTACAACACACCTAATTTATGAGTGAACAATTTTGGTTGGGGTGACCTCGGAGCATAAAAAAACCTCCGAATATTTTAAACATAGACACAACCAGTCAAAGCAAGATACATAACACGTATCATATAATCATTGACCCAAAAACTTGATCAACGGAACAAGTTACCCTAGGGATAACAGCGCAATCCTGTTCAAGAGTCCATATCGACAACAGGGTTTACGACCTCGATGTTGGATCAGGACATCCCAATGGTGTAACCGCTATTAATGGTTCGTTTGTTCAACGATTAAAGTCCTACGTGATCTGAGTTCAGACCGGAGAAATCCAGGTCGGTTTCTATCTATTAACATTTCTCCCAGTACGAAAGGACAAGAGAAATAGAGCCAACTAAACAATAGAGCTCTCAACCCAATAGATGATATAATCTAAATCTAGTACACTTCAACAATTACCCTGCCCGAGAACAGGGTTAATTAAGATGGCAGAGCCCGGTAATTGCATAAAACTTAAAACTTTATAATCAGAGGTTCAACTCCTCTTCTTAATACATGTTCATATTAAATCTCCTCCTACTCATTATCCCAATTATTCTAGCTATAGCATTTCTTACTTTACTAGAACGAAAAACCCTAGGCTATATACAACTCCGTAAAGGGCCCAACATTGTTGGCCCTAATGGATTATTACAACCATTTGCTGACGCAATAAAACTATTTATTAAAGAACCCCTAAAACCTCTAACATCTTCCACACTACTTTACATAATCGCCCCCACCCTAGCCCTATCTATTGCCCTCATCATATGAACACCACTACCAATCCCACATCCCTTGATCAATATCAACTTAGGCATCCTATTTATCCTAGCCACATCAAGTTTAGCTGTCTACTCAATTTTATGATCAGGATGAGCATCAAACTCAAAATACGCATTAATCGGAGCACTACGAGCCGTAGCCCAAACTATTTCATATGAAGTAACCCTAGCCATCATCCTATTATCCATTCTTATAATAAGCGGATCATTCACATTATCAACCTTAATTAAAACTCAAGAACATTTATGACTACTTATTCCATCATGACCCCTAGCAATAATATGATTTATCTCTACACTAGCAGAAACAAACCGAGCTCCATTCGACCTGACAGAAGGAGAATCCGAACTCGTCTCCGGATTTAATGTAGAATATGCTGCAGGCCCATTTGCCCTATTCTTCATAGCCGAATACACCAATATCATCATAATAAATGCCCTAACTGCTACAATCTTCATAAGCGCAATCCATAATATACACTCCACGGAACTATTCTCAACCAGCTTCACCTTAAAAACACTCTTACTAACAACAGCCTTCCTGTGAGTACGAGCATCCTACCCACGATTCCGCTACGACCAACTCATACATCTACTATGAAAAAATTTTCTTCCCCTAACACTAGCCATATGTATATGACACGCCGCTATACCAATCTTCCTAGCTAATATTCCCCCACAAACATAGAAATATGTCTGACAAAAGAATTACTTTGATAGAGTAAGTCATAGAGGTGAGAGCCCTCTTATTTCTAGGACCCTAGGAATCGAACCTACTCCTAAGAATTCAAAATCCTTCGTGCTACCTGATACACCAAGTCCTACAAAAGTAAGGTCAGCTAAATAAGCTATCGGGCCCATACCCCGAAAATGTTGGTTCACATCCTTCCCATACTAATTAATCCACCAATCCTATTATTAATCATCTACACCTTATTCACTGGAACTATCCTAACAATAATCAGCTCTCACTGACTTATAACATGAGTAGGACTAGAGATGAACATACTTGCCATCACCCCTATTCTCATCCAAAAAGCAATGCCACGCTCCACGGAAGCCGCAACAAAATACTTTTTAACACAAGCCACAGCATCAATAATCTTAATAATAGCAATTATTATCAACATAATACATTCGGGACAATGAACAATAACAAAAACTTCTCACCCACTAACCTCCCTAATAATCCTACTAGCACTAGCCATTAAATTAGGTATAGCCCCATTCCACTTTTGAATACCTGAAGTAACCCAAGGAGTATCACTTATATCAGGTATAATCTTACTAACATGACAAAAACTAGCCCCCTTCTCTATTCTACTGCAAATAAACCAATCAATAAATCCAAACATCACACTATCAATCGCCATAATATCAATTATCATCGGAGGTTGAGGAGGTCTAAACCAAACACAATTACGAAAAATCTTAGCATTCTCCTCCATTTCCCATATAGGATGAATAATCGCCATCCTTACATTCAATCCACCCACAACCATACTAAACCTCCTAATTTACCTAATACTAACAATATCCATATTTATTATATTACTTTCAAACTCCAGCACTACCACACTCACCATATCACATCTATGAAACAAAACACCCATACTCACCTCAACATTTCTAATAACCCTCCTATCACTAGGAGGACTTCCCCCGCTTTCCGGATTTATCCCAAAATGAATTATTATTCAAGAATTATCCAAAAACTATAACATCATCCTACCTACAATAATAGCTATCATATCCCTATTAAATCTATTCTTCTACATACGACTAGTCTACTCCTCATCCCTAACCATATTCCCAACATCCAATAATTTAAAATTAAAATGACAATTAAACACACCCAAACCACATACCATAACAGCCTCACTTATCACACTATCATCCATACTACTCCCACTATCACCTATAATCTCAATCTTGAATTAGAGACTTAGGTTACAACTAGACCAAGAGCCTTCAAAGCCCTAAGCAAACAGCTGTGTTTAGTCTCTGCCAACCTTTAAGGACTGCAAGACTTATCCTACATCTACTGAACGCAAATCAATCACTTTAATTAAGCTAAATCCTTACTAGACTGGTGGGATCCAACCCCACGAAACTTTAGTTAACAGCTAAAAACCCTAATCAACTGGCTTCAATCTACTTCTCCCGCCGCCAAGAAAAAAAAGGCGGGAGAAGCCCCGGCAGAATTGAAGCTGCTCCTTTGAATTTGCAATTCAATATGATTAATCACCTCGAGGCCTGGTAAAAAGGAGATTAAACCCCTGTCTTTAGATTTACAGTCTAATGCTTATACTCAGCCATTCTACCTATGTTCGTAAATCGCTGGCTTTATTCAACAAACCACAAAGATATTGGCACCCTATACTTGGTGTTCGGTGCCTGAGCAGGCATGGTAGGAACAGCCCTTAGCCTTCTAATCCGAGCAGAATTAGGCCAGCCAGGGACTCTTCTAGGAGATGATCAAATCTACAATGTCATTGTCACAGCCCATGCTTTTGTCATAATCTTCTTTATAGTTATACCCATCATAATCGGAGGGTTTGGTAACTGATTAGTCCCTCTTATAATTGGTGCTCCTGATATAGCCTTTCCCCGAATAAATAACATAAGCTTCTGACTTCTGCCCCCATCTTTTCTCCTACTCTTAGCCTCATCCATAGTTGAATCAGGAGCTGGAACAGGATGAACCGTATATCCCCCACTGGCAGGAAACCTAGCCCACGCTGGAGCCTCAGTCGACCTCACTATTTTCTCGCTTCACCTTGCAGGAGTATCATCAATCCTAGGCGCTATTAACTTCATTACAACTATTATTAACATAAAACCACCAGCCATGTCCCAATATCAAACTCCACTGTTTGTATGATCAGTAATAATCACAGCAGTCCTACTATTACTATCTCTACCTGTCTTAGCAGCTGGTATTACTATGCTATTAACTGACCGCAACCTAAACACTACATTCTTTGACCCTGCGGGAGGAGGAGACCCAATCCTCTATCAACATCTATTCTGATTCTTCGGACACCCAGAAGTATATATTTTAATCTTACCAGGATTTGGTATGATTTCACATATTGTATCTTTCTACTCTGGCAAAAAAGAGCCATTCGGGTATATAGGAATAGTTTGAGCTATGATATCTATTGGTTTCCTTGGCTTTATTGTATGAGCTCACCATATATTTACGGTCGGCATAGACGTAGACACCCGAGCATACTTTACATCCGCTACAATAATTATTGCTATTCCTACTGGAGTAAAAGTATTCAGTTGACTGGCCACCTTACACGGAGGCAATATTAAATGATCACCAGCTATATTATGAGCACTGGGGTTCATCTTCTTGTTTACAGTAGGAGGATTAACAGGAATTGTACTATCTAATTCTTCACTAGATATTGTCCTACACGACACATACTATGTAGTAGCACATTTTCACTATGTACTATCAATGGGGGCAGTATTTGCTATCATAGGAGGCTTTGTACACTGATTCCCACTATTCTCTGGCTATACTTTAGATCAGACTTGAGCCAAAATCCACTTCACTATTATATTTGTAGGAGTAAACTTAACTTTTTTTCCACAACACTTCCTAGGCCTATCAGGTATACCACGTCGTTATTCCGACTACCCTGATGCATACACAATATGAAACTCTATCTCATCAATCGGATCTTTCATCTCTCTTACAGCAGTAATACTAATAATCTTCATGGTTTGAGAAGCTTTCGCCTCAAAGCGGGAAGTACTTATAGTAGAATTAACTAACACTAATCTAGAGTGACTTCACGGGTGTCCCCCACCTTACCACACGTTTGAAGAACCAACATACGTAAAAGCCTAAACAAGAAAGGGGGGAATCGAACCCCCTAGAACTAGTTTCAAGCCAACTCCATAACCTATATGACTTTCTTTTTACATATAAGATATTAGTAAAACTATTACATAACTTTGTCAAAGTTAAATTATAGGCTAAACCCCTATATATCTTTATGGCCCATCCAGTACAATTCGGATTCCAAGACGCCGCCTCACCTATTATAGAAGAACTTCTATACTTTCATGACCACACTCTCATAATTGTATTTATAATCAGCTCTCTGGTCCTATATATTATCTCCCTTATACTATCAACCGAACTTACCCATACAAGCACTATGGATGCGCAAGAAGTAGAAACAGTATGAACTATCCTGCCTGCCGTTATCCTAATTTTAATTGCCCTACCATCCCTACGAATTCTATATATAATAGATGAAATTAATACCCCTTCCCTTACCCTAAAAACAATGGGTCATCAATGATATTGAAGCTACGAATACACAGATTATGATAAACTATGCTTTGACTCTTATATAGTCCCAACCCCTGACCTAGAACCGGGAGACCTACGTCTACTTGAAGTAGATAACCGAGTTGTATTACCTACAGAAATATCTATTCGAATACTAATCTCCTCTGAAGATGTTCTCCACTCATGAACAGTTCCAGCTCTAGGAATCAAAACAGACGCAATCCCAGGACGTCTAAACCAAGCAACCATTATAACCTCGCGACCAGGAATCTACTACGGACAGTGCTCCGAAATCTGTGGAGCTAACCACAGCTTTATACCTATCGTTCTTGAATTAGTACCACTAAAATATTTTGAAGAGTGGCTCCTTAAAACTCTATAAATCACTGTGAAGCTACTAATAGCATTAACCTTTTAAGTTAAAGATTGATAGTAATAAACTATCCGCAGTGAATGCCACAACTAGACACATCAACGTGATTTACAACTATCTTATCCATGACCCTAACACTATTTATATTACTTCAATTAAAACTATCTAAATTTCTATACCCACTCCATCCAACTCAAAAATTCACAAAAACCTACCACCAAACCAACCCTTGAGAAAAAAAATGGACCAAAACCTATTTGCCCCATTCATTACCCCTACAATAATAGGCATGCCTATCGTAATTTTTATCATTATGTTCCCACTAATATTATTCTCTAACCCCACACGACTAATTAGCAACCGGGTAACCTCCATGCAACAATGACTCATTCTCCTAACCTTAAAACAACTGATATCTACTCATAACACAAAAGGACAAACCTGATCCCTAATACTTATTTCACTTATTATATTTATTGGATCAACTAACCTTTTAGGTTTACTACCTCATACATTTACACCAACCACCCAACTTTCAATAAATCTTGGGATAGCTATTCCACTATGAGCAGCCACAGTAATTACAGGCTTCCGACATAAAACAAAAGCTACCCTAGCCCATTTTCTACCACAAGGGACCCCTCCCCCATTGATCCCTATGCTGGTCCTCATTGAAACCATCAGTCTTATAATCCAACCTTTAGCTCTAGCTGTACGATTGACAGCCAACATCACAGCTGGGCACCTCCTCATACATTTAATTGGAAATGCCACACTAGTCCTCCCATCAATCAGCGTGACCACAGCTTCAATCACGTTTATTATCCTCATTATACTCTCAATTTTAGAGCTCGCAGTAGCTCTCATCCAAGCATACGTATTTACATTATTAGTTAGCCTGTACTTACACGACAATACATAATGACCCACCAAACCCACACCTACCACATAGTAAACCCAAGCCCATGACCTCTAACAGGAGCTATCTCAGCCCTACTCATAACATCTGGTCTTATTATATGATTCCATTTTAACTCCACTACCCTATTAACCCTGGGCCTTCTTACCAATACCCTTACAATAATTCAATGATGACGAGACATTATCCGAGAAGGCACATTTCAAGGTCACCATACCCCAATAGTTCAAAAAGGACTTCGTTACGGAATAATCCTTTTCATTGTATCAGAAGTATTTTTCTTTGCTGGATTTTTCTGATCATTCTACCACTCAAGCTTAGCCCCAACCCCCGAACTAGGGGGATGTTGACCACCAACAGGAATTAACCCACTAAACCCATTAGATGTGCCGTTATTAAATACAGCAGTTCTTTTAGCCTCAGGTGTCTCAATCACCTGAGCACACCACAGTCTGATAGAAGGTAATCGAAAAAACATAATTCAAGCCCTATCTATTACCATTGCCCTAGGCATTTATTTTACACTCTTACAAGCATCAGAGTATTTAGAAACTTCATTTACAATATCCGATGGGGTATACGGCTCAACATTCTTTATAGCTACAGGATTCCACGGACTTCACGTTATCATCGGATCAACATTTTTATCTACATGCCTTATCCGCCAACTCAATTTCCACTTTACATCCAACCACCACTTCGGATTCGAAGCTGCAGCATGATATTGACACTTCGTAGACGTAGTTTGACTATTCCTCTACGTTTCTATTTACTGATGAGGCTCATATTCTTTTAGTATAATAAGTACAATTGACTTCCAATCAATAAGATTTGGCAAATAACCGAAAAAGAATAATAAATACAGCAATTGCACTAACCACCAATACCATGTTAGCCCTAATATTAGTACTAGTAGCATTTTGACTCCCCCAACTAAATATCTATGCAGAAAAACACAGCCCTTATGAATGCGGCTTCGACCCACTAGACTCTGCCCGCCTACCCTTTTCCATAAAATTCTTCCTAGTAGCCATTACATTTCTCTTATTTGACTTAGAAATTGCCCTTCTGCTACCACTTCCATGAGCCCTACATACCAACACATTAAACCTTATATTAAGTATAACACTTCTTCTAATCCTAATCTTGGCCATAGGACTAGCATACGAATGAACACAAAATGGCCTAGAGTGACAGGAGTATGGTAATTAGTTTAAACAAAAACAAATGATTTCGACTCATTAGACTATGAAAAACCCTCATAATTACCACAATGTCTTTAATCTCCACTAACATTATCCTAGCTTTCATCACAGCCCTTATAGGGGTGTTGATTTATCGGTCACACCTTATATCATCCCTTCTATGCCTAGAAGGTATAATACTCTCGATATTCATTTTGGTTAGCCTAACAACCCTAAATCTACACTTTACACTATCCAACATTGCTCCAATCATCCTATTAGTATTCGCCGCCTGCGAAGCTGCCGTAGGTCTAGCTCTTTTAGTGATAGTATCAAATACTTATGGCATAGACTATATCCAAAATCTAAACCTCTTACAATGCTAAAAATTATAATCCCAACTATCATACTCTACCCAGTAACCTGGCTCTCCCACTACAAAACTCTATGAATCAGCACCACAGCCTACAGCCTCATAATCAGCCTAATCAGCTTACACTTACTCCACCAACCTATCAATTACCTCAACTTCTCCCCAACACACTTCTCCGACACCTTGTCCACCCCATTACTAATCCTAACAACATGATTACTCCCACTAATAATCATAGCAAGCCAACATCATCTACATAAAGAACCCTTAATACGAAAAAAACTGTACATCTCAATATTAATCTCCTTACAGGTACTGCTAATCACAACATTCACAGCCTCCGAACTAATCCTATTCTACATTTTATTCGAAGCTACACTAATCCCAACCCTTATCATTATCACTCGGTGAGGGAATCAAACGGAACGCCTAAATGCCGGATTATATTTCCTATTCTACACACTTCTAGGCTCACTCCCCTTACTAGTCACACTAATTTATACCCAAAACTTCTTAGGATCATTAAATCTTCATATCTTACCCCTATTTAACCAAAATATATCACTCAACTCATGATCAAATAACCTCACATGAATCGCATGCATAATAGCTTTCATAGTAAAAATACCTCTATATGGAACTCACCTATGACTCCCTAAAGCCCATGTAGAAGCCCCAATCGCAGGGTCCATAGTCCTAGCGGCCATTCTTCTAAAACTAGGTGGATATGGAATAATACGCATCACAACTATCCTCAACCCATTAACAAACTCTATATCTTACCCTTTCCTAACCTTATCCCTATGAGGAATAATCATAACTAGCTCCATCTGTTTACGACAAACAGACCTAAAATCACTTATCGCTTATTCATCAGTAAGTCACATAGCCCTAGTAATCGTAGCAATTCTAATCCAAACCCCATGAAGCTTCATAGGAGCAACAGCCCTAATAATCGCCCACGGTTTAACATCATCCATAATATTCTGTCTAGCTAACTCAAACTACGAGCGCACCCATAGTCGAACCATAATCCTAGCCCGAGGCCTACAAACCTTACTCCCCCTAATAGCCCTATGATGACTAGCAGCTAGCCTGACTAACCTAGCCCTTCCCCCATCAATCAACCTTATCGGTGAACTAATAATTATAATTACATCATTCGCGTGATCAAAGCTTTCTATAGTACTTACAGGCCTGAACACACTCATCACATCTTTATATTCCCTATACATATTCACCATAACCCAACATGGCAAGTACACTTTTCACAACAACAACATTAAACCCTCTTTCACACGAGAAAATACCCTAATATCACTTCACATTCTCCCCCTACTATCACTATCCCTCAACCCCAAACTCATTCTAGGGCCAACACTTTGTAAATGTAGTTTAACAAAAACATTAGATTGTGAGTCTAATAATAGAAGACCTAACCTTCTCATTTACCAAGAAAGAATTGCAAGAACTGCTAAATCATGCACCCACGTATAAAACCGCGGCTTTCTTAACTTTTAAAGGATAGTAGTAATCCGTTGGCCTTAGGAGCCAGAAAATTGGTGCAACTCCAAATAAAAGTAATTAACACAATAATATCAACAACAACCCTAACTTCATTAATTATCCTAACCCTTCCAATCATATTATCTCTAACTAACAACCATAATAAAATTAATTTCCCAAGCCTAGTAAAATCATCTATCTCCTATGCCTTTTTCATCAGCCTAATCCCAGCACTCATATTCATATACTCAAATCAAGACTCAACCATTACAAACTGACACTGAATTACTACCCAAACTCTAAACCTATCAACAAGCCTTAAACTAGACTACTTTTCAACCCTATTTATACCCGTAGCACTATTTGTAACATGATCTATTATAGAATTTTCAATATGATACATAAATTCTGACCCCCAAATAAACAAATTCTTTAAATACCTTCTTATATTCCTTATTACAATGATAATCCTAGTAACCTCCAACAACCTATTCCAACTTTTCATTGGGTGAGAAGGAGTAGGAATCATGTCATTCCTCTTAATCGGATGATGGTACGGCCGTACAGACGCAAATACAGCTGCCCTACAAGCCATCCTATTTAACCGTATTGGAGACATTGGATTCATCTTATCAATAGTCTGATTCCTACTAAACCTTAACTCATGAGAAATTCAACAAATACTTGTACTCTACCCTAACACCAACACACTTCCACTAATAGGCCTCTTACTAGCAGCTACGGGTAAATCCGCCCAATTTGGACTACACCCATGACTTCCATCAGCAATAGAAGGCCCCACCCCCGTATCAGCCCTACTCCACTCCAGTACAATAGTTGTAGCAGGCGTATTCCTACTAATTCGATTCTACCCCTTGATAGAAAATAACAAAACAATACAAACTCTAACACTATGTCTAGGCGCTATCACAACTCTATTTACAGCCATATGTGCCTTAACACAAAACGATATCAAAAAAATTGTGGCATTCTCCACCTCAAGCCAACTAGGACTAATAATAGTAACTATCGGAATCAACCAACCCCATCTAGCTTTCCTTCATATCTGCACCCATGCTTTCTTCAAAGCTATACTATTTATATGTTCTGGCTCTATCATCCACAACCTAAATGATGAACAAGACATTCGAAAAATAGGGGGCTTATTCAAAACCCTACCTTTCACCTCATCCTCATTAACAATCGGCAGTCTAGCCCTTACCGGAGTCCCTTTCCTAACAGGATTTTACTCTAAAGACCTTATCATTGAAACAGCAAACACGTCTAGCACCAACGCCTGAGCCCTACTAATAACTCTAATTGCCACCTCCCTTACAGCAGTATACAGCACGCGCATTATCTTCTTTGCACTAATAGGCCAACCACGTTTTCCTTCAACCTCCCTTTTCAACGAAAACAACCCTCAACTTACTAACCCAATTAAACGCCTTGCAATTGGCAGCATCTTCGCCGGCTACCTAATCTCAAACAACATCCCCACATCCTCTATCCCCCAAATAACTATACCTCTATACCTCAAAATAACTGCAATAACAATGACAATCCTAGGATTTTCCATAGCAATAGAAATTAACCTAATTGCCACCAACCTAAAATTTCCACACACCCAAAAACCCTACATTTTTTCAAACTCACTAGGATTCTTCCCAACAACATTACACCGTTTACTGCCAAATACAAACCTAAAATCTAGCCAAAACATATCATCTACCCTACTAGACTTAATCTGACTAGAAAAATCTATACCAAAAAACCTAACACAAATAAACCTATTAGCCTCAAAAACAATCTCTAACCAAAAAGGCCTAATTAAACTCTACTTCTTGTCCCTACTAACAACAATCCTAATTATTTTCACCTTAATAATCTAGTTCCCACGAGTAATCTCAATAATAATAAAAATACTAACAAACAACGATCACCCAGCCATTACCAAGAACCAACTACCATAACTGTACAAAGCACCAGTACCAGCAGATTGTACACGAAAAGGCCCAATTCCCCCAACATCATACATCTCCCAATCCCCTATTCCATCAAAATTTATCACCACTTCAACCCCAACACAATAATCCCCAGACAATAAAACCATAACCACTTCCACCACCACACCCAACAACAAAGCCCCCCAAATAGAAACACTTGAGCCCCAGGACTCGGGATACTCTTCAGTAGCTATAGCCGTAGTATAACCAAACACTACCAACATCCCACCTAAATATACCAAAAACACTATCAATCCTATAAAAGACCCCCCAAAACCCATTACAACTCCACAACCAACCCCACCACTAATAATTAACCCGAGACCCCCGAAAATAGGTGAAGGCTTTGAAGAAAACCCCACAAAACCTAAAACAAAAAGTACACTCAACAGAGACACTAAATATATCATTATTCTCACGTGGAAACTAACCACGACCAATGACATGAAAAACCACCGTTGTAATTCAACTATAAGAACACAATGACAAACATTCGAAAAACCCACCCCCTTACAAAAATCATCAATCACTCTTTCATTGATCTACCAACACCATCAAACATCTCATCATGATGAAACTTCGGCTCACTACTAGGACTATGCCTTGTAGTTCAAATCATAACAGGACTATTCCTAGCCATACATTATACCCCAGATACAACCACAGCATTCTCCTCAGTAACCCACATCTGCCGAGACGTAAACTATGGCTGAATAATCCGCTACCTTCATGCCAACGGAGCATCAATATTCTTCATATGCTTATTCATCCACATCGGCCGCGGAATTTACTATGGATCCTTTACTTTCCTAGAAACCTGAAATATTGGAATCTTACTACTATTCACAGTAATAGCCACAGCATTCATAGGGTATGTCCTCCCATGAGGACAAATATCATTCTGAGGGGCCACTGTAATTACCAACCTACTATCAGCAATCCCTTACATCGGAACTAACCTAGTAGAATGAATCTGAGGGGGATTCTCAGTAGATAAAGCAACCCTCACACGATTCTTCGCCTTTCACTTCATCCTTCCATTCATCATCACAGCATTAACTGCAATTCACCTACTTTTCCTACACGAATCAGGATCAAACAACCCATCCGGAATAACATCAGACTCTGACAAAATCCCATTTCACCCCTACTACACATTAAAAGACATTCTAGGAGTAATTGCTCTCCTAACCATCCTATCAACTCTAGTTCTATTCTCACCTGACCTTTTAGGAGACCCCGATAATTACACACCAGCTAACCCCTTAAACACCCCACCCCACATCAAACCTGAATGATATTTCCTATTCGCATACGCAATCCTACGATCAATCCCCAATAAACTAGGCGGAGTACTAGCCCTAATTTCCTCCATCCTAATCTTAGCACTAATACCTTTCCTCAACATAGCTAAGCAACGAAGCATAATATTCCGACCACTAAGTCAATGCCTATTCTGAACCCTAGTAGCTAACCTAATAGTACTCACATGAATCGGAGGACAACCAGTAGAAAACCCATTCATTATCATTGGACAACTAGCATCAATTATATACTTCTCAACTATCCTTATTTTTATACCACTAACAAACCTTCTCGAAAATAAATTACTCAAATGAAGACTAAGTCCCAGTAGTATAACTCAATTACTCCGGTCTTGTAAACCGAAAATGGGAAACCTAATCCCCTAGGACACACTCAAGGAAGAAGCTCTTATATCTTCACCCTCAGCACCCAAAGCTGAAATTCTAATTAAACTACCCCTTGAATACTCCTATTTGTCATTATCCAATTTTCTTAACAACTATGTCAGCATTAAATTTTAAAAAGTTATTTTTTCCCAAACTATGTACTTCGTGCATATTATGATATCCCCCATTAATAATGATATAGTACATACATGCTTTATTATACATAAAGTACATATATATGTATAATCGTACATTAAATTATTAGCCCCATGCTTATAAGCAAGTACATAACATTATTTATCGTACATAGTACATTAAATCCATAATCGTACATAGCACATTCAAGTCAAATCATTTCTCGAGCTCATGCATATCACCTCCATTAGTCAACTCGCTTAATTACCATGCCGCGTGAAACCAGCAACCCGCTAGACAGGTATCCCTCTTCTCGCTCCGGGCCCATTAAACTTGGGGGTGACTAACGTGAAACTATACCTGGCATCTGGTTCTTACCTCAGGGCCATGAAACTAAGATCGCCCACACTTTCCCCTTAAATAAGACATCTCGATGGATTAATTACTAATCAGCCCATGCCTAACATAACTGTGCTGTCATGCCTCTGGTATTTTTTAATTTCCGGGTATGCTTGGACTCACCATCGGCCTCCCGGCCTGCGCCCAGACCATTTATTGTAGCCGAACCCAACGTGTACCTCCTCCACCCCCATAATAGATCAATAAGGTCATTTCAGTCCATGCTGCAAGGACATAAGTCTAGTAAGTTCATTCAACTAAGTCTTACATACAAGTTCATTCGTGGGGTATATTAATTCATGCTTCAAGGACATACACGCATACGCATACACGCATACGCATACACGCATACGCATACACGCATACGCATACACGCATACGCACATACACAAACACATGCTATGATTATATCAGCAAACCCCCCTACCCCCCATTGCTAATCCGTTAAGGCTCATTTTTGCCAAACCCCAAAAACAAAAACTCAACGCCACAGAACTAGCTTCAGTTGACATTACACACCCCACTCTTTCTCATAACAAAATTTGTGCTATCAGTACTAGCATGATACTTTTGTCTTCTCCCCCCCTATGGAATCCTAACCAATGTAAAATTTTCTTACGCTCCCTAGACATTGAATAAATCAACGCAAATTTGTTAATGTAGCTTAAATTTTAAAGCCAAGCACTGAAA
>CAUYPK010056771.1:0-44128 GCA_963574355.1 Loris lydekkerianus | reverse complement strand
CAGTACCCTCAGTGGGCAACAACCATAGCCCCATAATCGTAGCCTGCCAGCAGTTGGTGTACTCAACGAACACAGCATACCCGTGCACCCCGGTCTCCCGGGACTCCAGCCACACAGCAGACCCGTGCCCCCCGGTCTCCCGGGACTCCAGCCACACAGCAGACCCATGCCCCCCGGTCTCCCGGGACTCCAGCCACACAGCAGACCCGTGCTCCCTGTCTTCCGGGACTGCAGCCACACACCAGACCCATGCCCCCCGGTCTCCCGGGACTCCAGCCACACAGCAGACCTGTGCCCCCTGTCTTCCGGGACTGTAGCCACACAGCAGACCCATGCCCCCCATCTGCTGGGACTGCAGCCGCACAGCAGACCCGTGCCCCCTGGTCTCCCGGGACTCCAGCCACACAGCAGACCTGTGCCCCCTGTCTTCCAGGACTGCAGCCACACAGCAGACCTGTGCCCCCTGTCTTCCGGGACTGTAGCCACACAGCAGATCCGTGCCCCCCATCTGCTGGGACTGCAGCCGCACAGCAGACCCGTGCCCCCCGTCTCCCGGGACTGCAGCCACACAGCAGATCTGTGACCCCCGTCTCCTGGGACTGTAGCCACATAGCAGACCCATGCCCCCTGGTCTCCAGTCACACAGCAGACCCCACAATGCTCCACGCCCCTGCTCTCAGGTCTTCACATTAGACAGTTCTAACGATTAATCCCTAAGTCCACGGATATTGCTGTTGCCTCCAATCTGCTCTGAACCCACCTAGTTAATTTTTTATCTCCGATCTTGTATTTCCCAGATCTAGATTTCCATGTGTCTCTTTCTTTAGCTTCTATTTCTCTGCTGGGCCTTCCCACTTTTCATTAGGAGCATGTTTTCCTTTCTGTCCATGGGCCTGGCTGTGTACGTGCATCTGGTAATTCCAGCGTCGAGTCACTGCCCTGGGGTGGTCAGTCTCCATTGTGGGTCTCCTGAGTAAGGCTCACCTTTCCTTTCTAAAAAGGTCTAGTGATATTGAGCTGCACCCTGCACTTAGTGAATGACGTGTTACAGATTCCACTTTCTTTCAGAGTCCCTTGAAGAATGCTGACATTCTTGTTTAATAATAATTAACTTGGCTGGACTAAATAAAACCTGTCTCCCTGCAGTAGCAGAGAGCGAAAATCTCTGTTCAATTCTTTTTAGCTATTGTCCAGCTGCTGGAAATCTGTCCCACGAGTACATACATATGTAAGTAATCAGGGAGATGTGAGCAGAGTGTACACACAGGGTCTGAGACCACCTTCCCATCCTAATTCCTCCCTAAGGCTCTTTTAAAAACGTAAGAGCGCAGGGACCTATCTAAGCTCTAGCCACCCTGCATAGCATCAACCAAGGCCAACCTTCCCGGTGGGGGCTGTGGAGAGTGAGGACCCTGCTGGTGCCTTTTCCCTTCCCAGCTGCCCACCTCCGTCCATACTCTGCTTCTTGGTCGCTCTCTGGCAGTTGTCCTTGGTCCTGCCCAGAATCTACACCTCCTCACTGCAGGAGGGGTGCTCTGCACCAGCTTCTTGGCCACCCTCTTGAGGGTCCGCGTCACTGTGAGTCAGTATTTCTCCTGGTCCCCGTGACAGCTCTGCAGGAAGGTGGCACTGGCTTTCTCGTACAAGATGTCATAATCGGCTGCTTCATGCCTGGTTTTGCCAGCCTGGAAGCTCTGAAGAAAGGGGCCGTGCGTGCCCTGTGCCCTGTGCTGGATCTCCAGAGTGCCATGCAGCAGCCGCCAGCTCATTCTCCACCCTGCGCCACCCTAGAGTCCAGAGGGGAGATGGCGGCTCGCTAGCACAGGGGACAGTGGCCCCCCCGAGCCCCTGAGAGCAATGATACAACTCACAGAGCATGAACATGCCTCATTTTTATCCTCAAACACCAACCAGCGAGGCCTGTGACATGACTCCCATTCCTCCGGTGAGCAGTGAGGCTCAGGAGTCCACTCACATGGCAGGGAGTGACAATCCAGCAGCCTGAAGCCAGGCCTGCCTGTCTCTGCTCCCAGCACCACGGTGAGTCTCAGCGGCGGCGTGAAGGTGGAGCCGTACCTCCGCCCTGAAGTCCCTGCTATCCTTGCTGTCAGCCAGGTCTCAGCCTGGAAGCTGCATTTGGGGAGTAGGTGGTGGAGTAGGCTGATTGGTGGGGATGGTGGAGGGTGAGCTGGAGTCTGGGGACAGGCTGCAGATAAGACTCCTACCCCGAGACTGCCCCAGGCACGGCCTCTGCTCCCTGACTCAGACCTGCCACACTCATTGTTGAAGCTCCTTTGAAAACAAGGGCACATGCCATCCAGAAAGAAAGCATGGTATGAGCAGGGGCCTGGTATGACCTCAGGAGAGCACTGTGTACCACAGATACACAGAGGGCATCTGGAGAGGTCAGCTGGCCTGACACCTTGGCCGCGCCACCTATACCAGCCAACACAGGGACACTGAAGCTGAGTTCACGTCCATGGGTGCTGTGGCACATGCTGGCAGGTGTGTGCTTCATTGACAAGGCGAATGAGACCACAGCTTAGCACATTCACTCCAACACACCAGAGTCCTGAAGTTCAAATGCAGCATTCTTAGTCATACACAGGCTTCTGCATAGGCTGGAAAGGCCTGCCCACCCCAGTGGCCTTCTCCTAGTTAGCTCAGTTCCTGAGGTTCGCAGGTGGCCTTTTTAAGCATGATCGTCAAGGCCCGTGCGCTGTGGCTGTGGCCCCACAGGCAGACAGCTGCTGCTGGGCGGTGAGGCACTGGCTGCAGAAATGAACTGAGACACGCCACCATTCCTTCCTGAACACCGGCAGCGAGTGAAATGGAGCAACAGTCCCATAATTTAAAGGTGAATTCAGAGATGTGCTTTTCTGCTTGCTCACAAAAGTGAAGCACATTTGCTGTCCCAAACCCTGGCTGGGTCTCAAAGACGAGGAGGGACTGAAGGTGCGGGACACAGCTCACCGGCCCTAGAGGGACATGTTGACCATTCCCAGGGTGCTGCCTACTGACAGGTTTGGGAGGTGGGAAGGTACTGGGCTAGGCAGCCTTCACCCACCACAGTGAGACTTCTCATCTCAGGGGACAAGAAGAGAGGGCCCGGTGTGGTGGTGGAGGGCTTGGGCCCTCGGTGGTTCTCTGGAGGACATCTGTCCACTTCTGCCCCACCAGCCCCTGTAGGGTTCCAGCCCACAGGAGCACCCTGTGCTTTCCCTAAGCAGGAGGCGTCTTCACCCCATCACAGTCCAGGTAGCTCCCCTGGGCCCCTACAAACAGCTCACACCTGCAGCTTGTCCCTGAAACTGCCCCTGAGGTAATCAGAGCTACCCAGGGCACACATAGTTGGTCCTTACCTGTGGGCTTGGCCCTGGGTCCCTCAAGGGCAGAGGGTACTGGCATAATCACTGGTCCCCAGTGTCATGCCTGGTGCAAGGCAGACACCCTGGGTGCTGAGTGAAGATGCCACTGGTTGGGGGTGTCTGTGCTGTTCACCCACATGCACCCGCACTGCTCTGCTGCATGCCCAGTACCCTGCTCACCGGAGGGGCAGGCTCCTCTACCCATAGGCCTCCCCCAACCTCAGCTCAGGCTCCCACAGCCCCCTGTCTCTCCTCCCGTGTTGCCCCCAGCCTCCTCTCTGACTCCCCAAAATTCAACCCCGGGCCTACCCTGAGACCCAGGCGGCCCCTCAAAGCACATACCTGCCATAGACTTGGGTGTTTAGAGCCCTCTAACAGCACCTCGTGGCCAGATACCGCAATTTTAGCTTTAAAGTTTGGGGTGGTAGGGTGCTGGGTAGAACCTCCTGCGTTGGCCTCAGCGAGACGCTGGCCAAGCCCAAGAGCCTCAGGGACCTTTTGTCCATCTCTCTCCTCTCCTTAGACAACCCAAAGCCATCAGGACTGTGCTTCCCAAGACAATTCGTGGAAGGCACCTGGCAGCCCAGAGCCCACAGCAGGAGGACATCCCCATGCTGTGCTTCCCATTTCCCGCAGCTGCTGTGAGAATCACGTGTGGTACCCCTGTCTGGATGCCCCCAAATGCTGATGTGTAAGCTCAGGGTGACCCGGGATGAGCGGGCGCCCTACTGCACTGAAATATCCTCCCAGCAGCCCTAGCAGGTAGTGATGAGGAAACTGAGGCACAGGTCACAGAGCAGTCACGCAGCAGAGGGGCCTGGCTCGAGAGGCCATGCCCCTGACCAGCAGAGCCAGGGCTTGCCTGGCTGCTCTGTGGGCTCCTCCGTGCTCGGCCACACTGGGAGACACACTCCTGGTCCAAGACCTCCATGGCCCAATGACAGCCAGACGCTACATGACCAGGGAGCAGGACAGGGGCTATTAGGGGTATGTGGGGGGCTCAGTGAAGGCTGCAGAGACCACCAGCTGGTCAGGCCAAGGGGGAGCGACAGACCCCAGAGGGTAAATGGGACCACCGGGCTTTGCATCTCGTTTGTTGCCTCCCTGATCTGCCTAAAAGTAAAATCTAGCAGAAAGGTCAAGCCCAGCAGGAAATGGAGGCCTCTGATGGAGGTACTTGCACCTGACCTAATAAGTTACAGTTGTGGACAGCAGCCACGCAAGTGTTTACAGAACCGGGCCATAGGCAGAGCCCTGAGCAGCAAGGGGACAGTTCCCCTTGTTGAAGCAGGTGGTGGTGGGTACTGCACATGCCTTGTGCAGTGAGAACCTGTCTCCACCCCACCCCCAGTAGCCGGGCTGCCATGGGGGTGCTGTGGACACGGCATTTCCCAGCAAGGCTCCAACACAAGGCTGGCCCCAGTAAGTAAGGTTTGTTTTTTTCCCAGGCAAAAGCTGAACAACAATGGTGGGACCAGGAAAGCTCCCTGTTCACAGGAAACACTGTGTCACTGCCACGGGCTGTGTGAGGTCACCGCGACGCTCAGATCACGTGCGGTGGCTTCTGTTCACAGCGCCCTATGTGATAAACTGGTACTTCTTTGGCTGGGGGGCAGGGGAGAACGGGAAAGCTGCCTATAAATGTTGAACAAAAGCTCCGGAATGGGAATAGGGACTTACAGGCTTTCTTTCAATAGACAAAGCCTCCACATCGAGATACATTTGTATTCTTGGACAAAGATGTCCTAACATTAAGCGCACGAGCAGCAGCACGAGTCCTGCGTGGGAAATGCTTGCCGTACTTGAGTGAGCTCTGACAAGTTAAGAGTGGATGAAGTGGCTGCGTGAAGTGCTGCCCAGACACCGGGGGGCAGATGCCCATGGCTGGGCCACCTTTCCCTGGTGAGGGTCCCAGGGCAGGGCCCCTGATTCTGGGACTCCCTGGCAGTGGGGCTGTGCATGGGGGTAGGGTAAGGGAGCTGCAAGGAACATTCCAGAATCAGCAGAGACACAGGAAGGTGGGGAGGAGGGATAAAGGAGGTAAGCTCAGTGTTTTCTCTGGGGCTACACTCAAACAGGTCCTGACGTTAAGGTGAGCAGACGAGACTGCCACCTGCCCCTTCTCCACCCTAGCCTGCATCTTCCCAAAGTCCCAGGGACAGGTTTGGAGCCCTGTGTGGTTCAGTAGGAGGCCTCCTCTCTGGGCTTTCCCAGCCTCCAACATGCCCACAGGCTGCCACTACCGGGGACAGCTAGCAGGAGCAGCACAGGGCACGGCCCCCAAGGCTGGGCTCAGGGACTCCTTACGTGCTTCGAGTGTGGTGAGAGTGACCACAGAAGGGACTGGGGATTCTAGATGGAGGCCAAGGGTTCAAAAGGCAGCATTCGAACATATTGACTTACAGTATATGCAGAATGGTCTTTCTGCACTATTCCTGAGGCTGGGCTTGACCCCTGCCCGTCCTGCACCCCTGCAAGGGGCTGCTGCTCCTGTTCTCTGACGGGGCAGAGCCTCAGTAGCACCAGACATGCTGGCTCAGATCCTCGCGGAACACCGATCCTACAGAGAGCAGACAGGAAGCTCCTCTTGCTTCTGTGATGTCCCAACAGTGCTGTCTGCTGCCCAGCCTGCGGGGGCCCCTTTCACTGGCTACCTCGCAAGAATGTCCTCACTGGCCCCGCTTCGGATGGGGGCTTTGGCTGCCTGCTGCCCTGACTACAGCTCTTAAATACAGATGCTGTAATAAGCAAACATCTTCATAACACAGTGATGTTACTGCAGCTGTACAAGCAACTGTATATGCTTGGCTTAGTATTCCAGGAACTTCCTAATGAGCACAAAACCCAGCGCATGGCCTGCGGCCTGGGCCTGACCTCAAGGCCAAAGTTGGCCACAGCCTCACCTGCCCCTCATAGGGTCTTCAGTGCTGGAAGCTGACAGCCCAGGCTTTGGAGAAGAAGTGAAACTTTTCAAATTCAACGTGTCCACAACCTGTCTCTTCATCTGCTGCTCCATACCTAGGCCTCTGCTGGGGTTCACTAACTCAGAGAAAAGACTCCAGCACCTAGCGCTAATGCCAGCAGAACCCCAAGGTGAGAAGGGGCCAGGTGTTCTTGACCTCCTGGCCACATGTCCCCACGCAGCACTTGTCCTCATCAGCTCCTGCTGCCCACAGAGCCTTTGCACATACTGCTGTGTCTGCCCTTTACCTGGGCCACCAACTTCTTAGTGCCCTGAAAAGAGCTGCACTTGTAAGAGTTGTTTCATCTACACACAACAGACTTTGAATTGTCCCCTGCTTCCTCCCTTGTCCCTCCACAACCACCCCTGCCCTCACAGCCAGAGTGATCACCTAAAAACCTCAAGGATAGGGTGACGCTGCACTGCCGACACCCACCATGACCTCCAGCCCTCAGATAAAGTCCAAACTCCTGCCCACCACCTGCACGGCTCCACTCTACCCCCAGGCTGGGCCAGCCCACAGGGACCTCATCTGCCTCCTCCCGGGTCCCAGCCATCCCACCCCCCTTCTGTTCCTAGAAGCTGTTGGGCTCATATCCAGCTCAGGAACCAGCCACAGAGGCCTCTATGTAGAAGCCCCCAACTACCTGGACAGTACCCCTCCCTCAGCGACAAGCACCAACTCAACTTACTCTGCTCATTTGTTTGCTTTCTTACTGAGCGTCACAGAAGGTTCTCCACAAACCCTCAGTGAGTGAAAAACGCCTCATCAGCATGGCTCCCACCAGATGACATCCTCTGTGGCAGAGACCACGCTAGCCTCTCCAGCAGGTAGATGGGTCTGGCAACAGATCTGCTGGGTGAGTGTCATAGCAGCTTTCTGGGAGCAGCTTCCAGGCCGAGGATACGTGCCAGGACCTCCAGAGGCAATGCCTCCCTTATAGCCAGGGCCCTGCGAGTGTCAGAGGCCACCATGGTCGCCCATCCCCTGCTGGGTGTGGGACTGTGGGAGTAGACTGGGCCTTGAACACCCTGTCATCATGTAAGGGGACATACTGATAAAGAAGGATGTACCGAAGATTAAGAGAGCACAGAATGCACCTGGCACCTGAAACTCCTGGGCACCAGGACCCTTCCTGCTCTGCTGAGGCTGCAAGGATTTCCACAGGCAGCCAGTTCGGAGCACTGCAAGGATAGTTCAACAGCTCAGTTACATGATTTTAAGAAAGTTCTCTGAGAGTCCATTTGCTCACAGTAATAAATGGTGTATAAAAGCCTCTGTGAGCCAATCGTCCACAACACAGTGGTTGAGCCTGCTCTCTGAAGCAGGACTGCTCAGAGGCGGATGAAGTGTGGGCCTCAGTTTCTGCATCCTCAGTGCAAGACCTGGGGTACCTCCAGCTGCCAGGCTGGGAGCTCACCAAGGTTCACGTGCTCAACAAACAACAACTCCATGACCGAGGGCTATGCCCCTCAGAATGCTCAGAGGGAGCCATTTCTGTCCCCAGAGAAGGTCCCAGCTAAAGACCCACAGGGCCCTGCACAGGGCCCCACAAAGCCACAGGACAATCTTTGCATGACGGACCAATGGTTGGAGGGTGAAGGGACCCTGAAGCAGTGGCTCTGGCACCAGGTGGAGAACAAGGTGGGCCATGAACCACAGTGGGAGAAAACACCGGCTTTCTGTGAAATGAGCTGCCTGAAAAGTCTCCTGCCTCAGGAATCGCTACACTGGCAGGAGAGCATGGCGACAGGAGGTGGCACGGCAGGTGTCTTCTCAGTGTGGGACAGGGAAGGAGGTGCTGCACCTGAAGCCTTCGTGAAGCAGTGTGAAGCCCTGGATTGTGATGCACGGGGCGCTTGCCACAAATAACGCCAGTGTGTGACAAGCTATCCTCCCCACGTGGGGCAGCCATTACCCTGGGACTGGGAAAACTGAGACAAATGGGACCTCGGGGCAGGGACTCCCACACGAGGTGGGGAGGACGACTGGGCAGGACGAGTCCCCGCCCTGGTCTGCCAGGCAGCAGGTGGTGGGTTGATGGCGATGGTATGAGCCACCAGGTACAGGCAGATGATGGAGGGCGGGACACGGCAGGAGGGGCTTCCAGGCAAGGGAGGGCACCACCTTTGCACACGGCTCAGGTCCTCATGCAGACAGACAGCCTGTCTGGAACGTTCTCCTCCAAGCAGCAATGGAGAGGGCACTGCCGCAGAAACTTTCTTGGAACACCAGAAGGTAACAAGCTACAGACAGGTCTCACTCCCCAGGCTCAGCTCTGCCCCTCCCAGCAGTGGGCTCAGAAGTGACGTGACCTCCCTGGAGCACATCACCGTGGGGTTTTGCTCCCTGGCCTGGAATGGCTGTGCTGCTTGGTGGCCACAATCCTGGCCGGTGTGCACCGAGGACAGGGTGCCTGCCACCCTACCCATTCTCAATATGCACTTTGTAAAATGAAACCGATTCTTCAGCTCCAGGCCTGTGGCTGTTACCGCATCTCCCAGGGCAGATGGGGGTACAGTAGCCCAATACTCAGCTCCATGCTCAAAGGACCCGCAGAAGTCCCAGCTGAACTCAATGTCATCCTGGTGAAACACCTTGACCCCGAGCAGCACTGCTTAGAACCAAGTGCTATGAAACCAACAGCAGACAGCACCAACCCTGCAGGAAGGGCCCTGCGTGAAGGTGGGATGAGGAGGATGGGAGCCCGTGAGGCCCGTTCTCAAAGCATGAGCTCCAGGTAGCAGCCAGAAGCACTTCACACCCAGAAGGCAGAGGCTGTCTACACAGACTGCACTTCTGGTGAGGAGAGAGGGAATATGGAGGACCAACGCCTCCTGAGAACACCATGATGAATCTAAGGGATCATTTTGTTTTTTTGAGACAGAATCTCGCTCATTGCCTTGGTTAGAGTGCCCTGGTATCATCACCTCAAACACTCAGACTCAGGCGACCCTCTTGCCTCAGCTTCCTGAGTAGCTGGGACTACAGGCACCCACCACAATGCTTGGCTAGTTTTTTCTATTTTTAGTAGAAATGGGGTCTCACTCTTGCTCAACCTGGTTTCCAACTCCTGAGCTCAGGCAATCCACCCCCCTCAGCCTCCCAGGGTGCTAGGATAACAGGTGGGCAGACCAGGTCAGGTTTGGTAGAGCATGGGTGGTACCAGGGCTCAGGCTACACACACAGTGGATTAGTGTGGCAGCCCCCCACCCCCCGACTGCTGCTGGGTTGGAAACCTACCAAAACACAAGCAGCAGTTCTCATAGACATGCTCTCAGCAACAAGAAACGTAAGCGTGTGTGTGCTGAAAACGATGTAAAATTTTTAAAAATGTGATTGAAATTTATGAAACATTATAATCTCTCCCTAGAGTCAGAGCCTGAATGTTCAGGCAGAGCCTGCAGCCTTGGGTCAGCCCACCTCTGACCCCGGCTGTAAAGTTAAAGTCAGGAGCCAATTCTTCTTCCAAGCCATATTTAATCTACAGGTAAGCACCCCAAGGAAGTCACCCTGGACTTTCCCTCTTGTCCGGACTGACCACGCTCAAATTTGCAATCTCCCTAAGATTTCCCATCTTATGATGCACTTTTACCTGTAAAGGCCAAGTTCATGTGACAGCGACCCGCACTTCCAACAACATATTCCACTGTCTCTTCTGTAGTGTTCTCAAAACGTACCCACACCCCCCTACACTTCACTTAAGGGGTGGTGGTGCAAAAGACCTATTCTGCACCCAAAAGCAATCTATTCACGTAATTACACGTGTACATGTTATAGAAGACTTATATCAAAACTAGTTTTGTGGAGACAGAGTCTCACTCTGTCACCCTCAGTATAGTGCTGTGGTGTCATAGCTCACAGCAACCTCAAACTCCTGGGTTCAAGTGATCCTCCTGCCTCAGCCTCCTGAGTAGCTGGGGCTATAGGCACATAATCCCTGGCTTGTTTTTTCTATTTTTCATAGAGACGGGGGTCCCAGTCTTGCTAAGGCTGGTCTTGAACTCCTGAGCTCAAGCAATCTGCCTGCCTTGGCCTTCCAGAGTACTAGGATTAGGCGTCTCAGGTGTGAGTCATGGTAGCCAGCCTTAAATATATATATATATATATATATTTTTTTTTTTTGGTAGAGACAGAGTCTCACTTTATTGCCCTCAGTAGAGTGCCATGGCGTCACAGCTCACAGCAATCTCCAACTCCTGGGCTTAGGTGATTTTCTTGCCTCAGCCTCCCAAGTAGCTGGGACTACAGGCGCCTGCCACAATGCCTGGCTATTTTTTTTTGTTGTTGTTGCAGTTTGGCTGGGGGCAGGTTTGAACCCGCCATCCTCGGTATATGGGGCTGGCGCCCTACTCACTGAGTCACAGGTGCCGCCTCTTAAATGGTTATTTTTAAAGACAAAATCACCATCATCTAGGAAAATATTTTGCTCATGGACATATTCTATACTGATTGCTTTTAAGAGCATTTGTTCTAAAATTTACCTGAAAAAACCCACCTTATTCTTTCCATGATTCTAACTTTATTTTTGATGAGTGTTTAAGCAAAATATTCAACATTTACAGAGTAATTCCTTTAAAAAACAATGCATCCTTCCCCGGAGAGCCAGTGATCACTGGGCCGCGCTCACCTGGCTGGGAGGGTGGGACTGCCCACAGGAGCTGTGCTGACACACGGCCCACGGGTCACCACAACCTCAAACCTCATCTCTGAGTAAGCAGGTACCTTGTCCTAATATTTCAACATGTATTTGCAATATTCTGTTAGTATTCATTTAGCTTATTTGTGGCTTTTATTATAAAGGTAAGCAATCATTTTCTGTAGGAATAATTGATAACATTTTTTCTTCTTTGTGTTCTAAAATTTTTATAAAGTTACAATCATCTAATAAGCTTGGAAACTGCCAAGATATGTTATGTTGTTCACTCTACTACTGTTACTTTATCAGCACTCACATGCACTGTCGAAAAGTGCAGAATCACTCAGCCTTCTCAGTAAATCACCTCCTTGCAGTGGCGGGTAAAGCTTCCTGTGACCTGATCCCTGCCTGCCTCTCCAACTGCTCTGTTCAAGCTTGTGCCCTTCTATCATGCAAGACAGGTCTCCATTTCCTAACGTGCCATACTCCCCACCACGTCATGCTCAGCACCTGCCTCACTGACCCTTTCTCACCTTGTGCAACACAGAGGTGCAGCGTCCCCTGACTTCCCGCCCTTGTGTACCAAGTCGGGTAACCCTCCCTGTGTTTCGTTCCCATTGAACCCCAGGCTCACCTTTTTAAGAGGTGACAACTTGTATTTTAACTGTCCCTCCTCATCTTTCTTCTCTAAACAAGGCAGAAAGCACTACCTTCACCCCAAAGCCACACTGTGCACCCTTCACGCTGGAATGGAACGGACAGCCTGACCCTAACCACCCCCCACCCCCACCCCCACCCCCGCCTCCACCTGGAGCTACGTGGTCCCCAGGACACTCGGCTTCCCACATTTCCTCTCAGCACACAGCCAACCTTGTCAAGCTGTAAGTGCTCTGGTCATGTGTCCAAGTCTCCTAGCTGCCTGTTCCATCTCCAGTACTGAAAATAATGCCTAGTGCCCCAATTCACAGTCACAAAGATGTGCCCACCAACCCGTGATGGGCTAACAAAGTGTGGGATACGGACGCCATGGAGTACTATTCAGTCATTAAAGAAAGGTGGGAACTTTTGGTCTTTCGTATTTACCTGAATGGCTTTGGAGAACATCTCTTAGTAAAGTATCACAAGATTAGAAAAGCAAGCATCCCACAACTAATTTGAATCTAGTAGATTAGCAACTACAGGCCCAAAAGAAAAAAACAAACAAACGTAATTAAATTCAAGAAGAGGGGAAGAAGGGAGGGGCTCAGTGCAAGGCACAGGGCACAGGGCACGCCTCGTGGGCGAAAGGCTCAGACACTCTGACTTTCCCTAGCAAATGCCAACAATGTGGCCTAATCATAAGTACCCCCATGTTAATGGGGGGTGGGAGGGCAGTGTCTAGCGCCCAGCAGGCAAGTGATAGGTTAAGCATTTGATGGAAGAATAATAAATATGCATATAGCTCCTTGGGGGAAATTACTATGGTTGACATTTCATTGTTTTAAAAGCACAATGATCTGAAATGCAAGGAAATACAGACTTCCCAATCCAAACAAAACATCCTGGCACAAAAAGTTCTTTGATTATTATGGTCAAAATTCAGGAACCTCTGACCACTCCCACCCCAAATACAAGCAATGGGTATGCCACCCAGCCAAAAAAAGAAACCCAAGTTTCAGCCTGGGTCTCCTTGCCGTCGTGGGTGGACACTGGGTGCAGTTGCCCACGGCCGCCAGGCGACTCTAACAGCGTCAAGTGTTACGCCGCTACTGGAAGTTAAAAAAATGTGGTAGTGAAGTTGAAAAGTGCACTGACTCCCATTTAACTAAAATCATGCACTACTTCTACAAAGCTGTTTTACAATTCAGTAGAACTGTGTTACAGTAAGTGGATTATATTCATTTGTTTTAATTTCCTTTACATTAGCACATTTCAGTATGAACATCAAGCCAGTACAGAGTGTGTGGTACAGTGCGGGGCACAGAATTCATTAGGCCTGTTTTCAATAGTAACTCTCAAACAACCAGAAACTACATTTTTATCTGGAATATACCAATCCCCATGGGTGCTGGATAACGGGAGATGACTGTCCATGATCCTCCCTTTGGTGCATGGCTGCCAGCTGTTTTAACCATGTGAGGCGCCTGGCCTGGGGCCCTGGCTCAGGTGGGCTCACACGCAGGCTCCCAGGCAGGTGATGCGTCCCCACGCTAGCCTGCATCTCCACACTTGGCCTTGGGTCACTGTCCAAGATTTCCTTAAGTCTCTAGTCAGCAGGACGTCCAACTTCTAGTTGAGTTCTGGAGTGCTCATGTTTTTTCATTTTATTGTGATAAAATACACACAACATAAAACGTAACCATTTCAATCATTTTAAGTAGAGAGTTGGGCAGCACCAAGCACATTCATACCGCTGTGCAGCCGTTGGCACCACTGCCTCCTCACACCTGCTGAACTACTTCCCAAACTGAAAGTCTGAGACCTTAAACACTGATTCCTGCCCCCTATCCCCCGCCAGCACCCACCATTCTACTGTCCCTCTCGGTGACAGTGATGTGGCTCCTGCAGGGCCCTAGCATGAATGAAATCCTGCAGTGTTTGTTCTTCTGTGACTGGTTTATGTCACTGAGCACAAAGTCCTTGAGGGCCATCCAGTCGTGGCCACTCACCATTCCCTCCCACTCCACACCTGCAGTCCGGCCCTGCCTGCCTCCTAGTAGGATGGAGCCCCGGGAGGGCAGAGGGCACTGAGCTGCTCCAGGTGTGTCCCTGGCACCAGCCACTGACCTGACACAGGGGAGGCACCCAGCAGACACTGAGCACTGATGGAGGCAGAGCCCTCCCCAACGCCAGGCATGTGTGGGTGCCCACACCTGGCACACTCCCCAGGGACTGTGGGCAGCACAGCATACTGCTGTGCCTGAGGGTGCCAATGAGCAGCCACACGCCGGCCACAGGCAAACCAGGCACAGGCACCCTACAGCCTGAGTCTCCCTAGGCTTTTCAACATTAGTCACCAGCCCTGAGTTAGTCCACATGGGAAGCAGGAAAAAGAGACTGCACTGCTGTGACAAAGTGGAGCAGGGGACCCAGGTGATCAGGCAAGGGGTGCCCCTTCAGAATTCTGCCTGCCAGAAGGAGATTTTCTGAGGGGAGCTGCTAAGTCTCGTTTTTCAAAACAGGAAAATAAACCTACAGTGTGGCATCTGCAGACGCCCCTAGGGCCACCGGGCACCTTCAGACCCTTCTTACTACATGCAAAGGAAATTCCCAGAAAGGTGCCAAACGTGTTCATGCACCAACCTCCCAGGCAAGGGAGTTGCAACATCACACAAGTCAGGAGGCCACAGAATTTTAACAGGCGCCAGTTGGACACACCCTGGACAAAGAAGGCAGTGAGCACAGTGGGTACCTGCTCGGCATCCACTGGCCCACTCTGGGAGGTGCTAACACATCACGGCCTGACAGTCTACTTAACTGCACATCCACACACTCACACACACTGATGGATGCATTTTTACTTGGATACAGACCTCAACAAAGCTTGTGCTTACACATGCACCCCGTGGCTTAGGCCACTAGCAGCTTTAGAGGCAGCACTCCAGGGTCCTCTGGGGATGGGGCTGTGGGCCTGGGGCCCGGGACCCACCAGTAACTCAGTGCCAGGCTGTAGCCTAGTCACCTTAACACACCTGCTCCCACCAGCACCTTTCCTCCAATGGCCAGGCCCTCCCCCAATCCAGGGAGTAGAGGGAAGTGATGGGCACTTAACACATTTTAAACGCCCAGTGTTTCTGTGAGGTGGGCTTCCCCACAAGAGGAACAGACAAGCTTCACATCATAGCCGACTGTGTCCTAAGACACAGGAAAGGGTAACAGCGTCTGGGGACAGCTGTGAAGGGAGCACAAGCCTTAGTCATCACACCCAGCCTCCCAAATTAGAATAAGCCTGGCATTCTGCAGGCAGTGCTTGTGTGTTCCCGGAGGCAGCACTACCCTGGGTTTCCACCAAGCATGCTGGGGTCTCACACTAGGCTAGTACTAACTCAGGAGTCAACAGACAGGGACAAATGACACCCCTCCGTTCTCTTCTGAGGTCCATTTTTCCCTTGAGTACACTTCCTGAACAGGAGGAAATTGTAAACAGGAGGGAAAGCGACACTTCCCTTTCCCAAGGGAAAAGACCACATGGGAGCAAAACACCCTCACCGCAGGAATGAACAGCCAGGATGGGCTCTCCACCAAAGCTGTGGGGCTCAGAGCCCTGGGCTGGAAGGTCCCCCCCAGGGCTTTGCAGCCGTCTGTCCCCAAATATTCCTTCAGATGTAACCACAAAAGCCAATTCGATTCTAACTCTGAAACACAGATTCACCACCTGCCCTGTATAGCCACCATGACACGTAAAGCAGGGTGGCATGCCACCCCAGGTGCCATGGATGACCTGGGCAGGCCACAGGGGAGGGCAGGGACAGCCACAGGCTCCACAGAGCAGGTGAGGGCCTCGCTGGTGGCTGGTGGGTCACTTCACACCCTCACTCTCCTCCTTCTTCAGCGCACAGTTGTGAGTCTCTTCAGAAACCACCTCACAGGCTGCAGGTGCTGCTCTGATGTCTTTGAGTGACTTTCTGGGCCTGAGGACGTTAAGTATTTTAAAAATCTCCTCAAAAGCTCACCATCTAATAGAGGGGGTGGAAATTTAGCACATAAGAGATGTGGTACACCTCAAGCAAGCAAAGACGCCACAAGCAGTGATTCTGCATTAAGAACAGCCAGGAGGCTCGGCACCTGTAGTTCAAGCGACTACGGCACCAGCCACATACAGCAGAGCTGGCGGTTCGAATCCAGCCTGGGCCCGCCAAACAATGACAACTACAACCAAAATATAGCTGGGTGTGGTGGCAGGTGCCTGTAGTCCCAGCTGAGGCAAGAGAATCACTTAAGCCCAAGAGTAAGAGTTGGAGGTTGCTGTGAGCTATGAAGCCACAGCACTTTGCCCAGGGCTACAGCTTAAACCTCTATCTCAAAAAATAAAAATAAAAAAATAAAGAACAGCCAGGAAACCACCCCGGCTCAGCCAGGGAGGCAGACGGGCAGCTCCACAGAGAGGCCAGTACCTTGCCTGCAGCAGATGGCCTCCCCAAGTACACTCCCCGGGTCTTGAGGGGCAGTGACAGGGCCCAACACTGCCTGTCTAGTGTGTAAGTGGGCAGGACATCTCCAAGGGTTAGGACAAAGTGGAGGTGTCAGCTGCCTGTGGGGCTGGGGACGAGGAGCCTGGGGGACAGGAGTGGATGTAAGCCTGTCTGCCCTGCTGAGCTCCGAACACCATGAACACTATAGACTTAGGAAAGCAGAGTTTATATTTAAAAGAGAGTCTGCACTGCTGTGACTCTGCTGAGAATCTGGCCCTCACCTTGCTGTTGGTAGGGCCCACTCTGCTGGTGGGGCAGTGCTGACCAAAGCCTGCAGTGATGGGGCACTGTCATCCCTTCACAGACACCCAGGTCTTGGGTGTGTGAGCAAAAAAGGAGGTGCGGCCCACAGGGTCTCTAGGACAGATCCACCCCCTCCTTTGCATGCTAGGGTGGTCTTTCCCCCTAGGCCAGAAATTCTACAACACCCCCCACCCCAGCACTAGGAGTGGCCCTTGCTGCCAGCCAGAGGCTCCTTCAGAAAAAGAGGTAGCTGCTTAGAATCAAGAGACATGGGCTCAGGTCCCCCCTGTGTCTAGGTAGAAGGGGAATGGGGCCTTTCCTGCCTGGCCTGCCGGATCCCAGCTGTGACAGCGCAGTGTGCAGGGATGGCAGTTGGCAAGCAGCGGGCAGGGACATTCTGATCCCCATCCGGGGTCAGAGGAGAAAGGGGTGAGCTCTCCTAGGAGCCTAGCCTTGACCTCCCTTCACAGGGAGGTGAAAACAGAAGAGCTCCATGTTCCCCAAGCAAAGACGTGGGCACATCCTGCCCAGTCTCATTTTCACCACATATGCATCTTGCTGAGCACTGGGAGAAAGAACTAGTTACCAAAAATAAAAATCTAGACTCAAACGTTACCATGAAAGGAGAACAAAGCCTGGCACGGCTGAGAATGACCAGCCAGGGGCCAGGTTCTTTCAAACAATCTAGTTCACATGACAAATGGAATACAAGAAATAAGATAAGTACTAGAATCATTATTTTAAAATTTCTCAAACCTAGGTATCCCACAGGCTGGGCCCAAATGCCCTCTATACCTGCCTACTGGCTACAGTGTCTCTACATTACTTTTCTGCAATGAATGTTTCGATCAAGGGTAAAAGTCATGATTAAGAAATGTTGGATATCGTATCAAAAGTAAGAACACAACACCCCAGTATCAGCAATGGGGGACAGATAGTGGCTAGGCCAGAGAACTTGAGGTTCTCAAGAGAATCAAAAGCTATGTGGGTTGTTGGTTGCTCTGGTCCCGATGGCTGATGCCCCAGATTAACAGCTAGAAGCTGCACTGCCATGCTGCTGAGCCGCATTTACGCATCTATTAAACAGCTCCGTGATCCTGCCCTGACTTACAAACTGCCAGGGCCTGCAGAGTGCCTTGATGCACTGGGGCTGGCGCTGGTGCTCCCCACCACTGCCGGAGCACAGATGCCGCAGGAGTCAATGTCTGCCTGAGGCTGCTGACCGCTGCAGGCAGCCCAGAGGGCTCTTCAATTCTGCTCATACTCCGCTCTGCCCCTCTGTGCAATAGCATCTATTATTAGAAATAAAATCACTTATTAGAAATTACTTCATTAGGAAAGAAAAGTATAAAAAGTAATGCTGTAAGCTTGACTGTAAGAAACTAAAGGGGCTAGGGCAGGTGTGGTGGCTCCTACCTGCAGGCCTAGCACTCTAGAAGACTGAAGCAGGAGGATTGTTTGGGGACTGGGGTTAAAGGCTATCCTGGGCAACATAGTGAGACCTCTGTCTCTACAAAAACAATTACAATTAGCACATACCTGTAGTCCCAGCTACTCAGGAGGCTGAGGCAGGAGGATCACTTAAGCCCAGGAGTTTAAGGTCACAGTTGAGCTATGAAGACACCACTGCACTAAAATCTGGGTGACAGAAAATCTCTCTTTCCAAATAAGAAAACAACAAAAAATAAACTAAAATCAGAAATTAAAACCAAAGTAAACAAAAGAAAAAACTATATGTAAGAGTATAAATTAATGAAACAGGAAATGGAAAATAGAGAAAAATCAATGAAATCAAAAGCTGAGTCTTTTCAAAAGATCAACAAAATTGATAAACCTTTGACCAGACTGATCAAGACCAATTATCAATATCAGAAAAGAGGAAACATCACTACAGACCTTATAGACTTTAAAAATCACCACAACTACTAAGTGAGCTTAACAAGACTGCATGATACAAGGTCAATGCATAAAAGTCACTTCTGTTACTCTATACAGTGATGAACAATCAGAAAGCTAAACAGTATTATTTACAAAAGCACGATACAATTAAATACACAGAGACCTATGAATAATGAAAAGATGGTGTCCAAAGTTGCTGTGAGCTATGGTCATGCTCCTGCATCCCAGCGAAAGAGCAAGACCTCATTTTTGAAAAGAAATGAAATGAAAGGAAATAAAAGGAATTAGGTACTGGCTCAGGCAGCAAAATGGACGAATCACCCAGGAAGTGTCCACCAAATGGCAGAGGTGCTGACTGCGTGCGGTGAGACCCCACCCCATCAGGTCCACATCGGGCAACAGTGTGATGGGCGAGGCAGGCTGGGGGAGGGCGGCGGCTCATGTGGGGCCTCAGGAGGCTGCTGGGGTGAGGACACAAGCTGGGCAGCGCACGGCATCAGTGAGTGCTCCCGCTGTGCTGTCTGCCTCGGCCCACCTATTTTTGCCAACTCTCCCAAGTTCAGCTTCATCCCTGGAAGCTTATATGAAACAGATATACCTACAACTTTGAAAAACTACTTTTGATATACAGAATGTATCTCATATAGTAAAGTATTTCCAGATAGTTCCCTGACTTAGGACGGTTCCAACTTAGGAGTCTTCACCCTTACAATGGTGCAAAGCCATGTGCACCCAGTAGAAACTGTACTTCAAGTACAATGCAACCATTCTGTTACTCCCTTTCATTACAATATGCAATAAAGTACACGAGCTATTCAACATTTAATCAAAAAATGGCCTTTGTGGTAAGATTTGTCAACCTGTTTGCCAATTTAAGTGCGCCGAGCACATTTACGGCAGGCCCACCTGGGCAACGCCATCCGGTAGGGTTGAGCTTATTAAATGCATTTTCAACTTAGGGTATTTTCAACTTACAGTAGGTTTACTGGGACAAAACCACATTTATTTATTATCCTGAATTATGTAAAATCAATACAAGTCTTACATAATCAATTAAACACTCAAAACCAAACAATGAAATGTGCTAGGAGTTAAATGGAATCAAGACAACATGTAATACATGAGAATTCCAAGGCACTGTGCAGGGGTGTGGGTTTGTAAGGCTGTGATCCTGAAAATCCACCACTGCGAGAGCCCAGAAGTAACAGATCCCGGCATCTCTTTACCCTGCCCATCCATTTCTCAGTGGGAAGAGTCTCTGAACCACGCCTTTGTCCCTGGCCTAAGAGGTGGTGTGAATGAAGGGTGGCAGGCGGTGGTTTCTGATCCTAGCCACCTCAGCTTCGTCACAACAACTGCTGTCATGATGGCCTCGGTGCCAAGTCCTCAGACACGGAACAGACAAAACAAAGGTTTGGTAAAATTACTTGTTACCCAACTTCCCCCTTGCTATGTCTTTCCATTCTATGAACGCACCAGGCATCCTCGGGCCCTGGACATGCTTGCCCAAGTGCCCTCTCCCCACTCTCCATCCCTCGCCAGCCCAGCTGCCAACAGTCTGCGTCTCATCCTCTCATGGCACTTTTATTAAAGTGGCACTAACTGGACAGCTCTTTTTCTTCCCTTCCTCCCCCACTGAGCCAAGCCATACCAGCACAGGTGCGGTGTCCTGTCCACCCCTAGTGTCCCCACCCCCATGTGACAGACACATAGGCGAAAGAACTGAGAGTGAGCTACACTTGATGGTGCCCCACAGCCCTCCAGTCCCCCAGAAAAGGACCTTTAACTTCACCTCTTGAGGCCTTCTTAGAACAAGGTTGCTCAAGATGAAAAATAAAATACCTAGAATTATGAAGGTAAAAGTACACAATCATCAAAACACCGGAAAAGTCACACGTGTGGTTCTTCATTAACGTATTAAGTGACAACACCCGGGGTGGATGTGGCAACAACTGTGATTTCTGAAATAATACTGAGCATCAGCATTAACCCCAGACACCTGCTCCCACTGTGCCAGGATGAGACACTTGTGCTCCTGGCTGCTGCCCCACTCCTAATGGAAGGGAATGCTACACTTTCATCGTGGACCTCAGCTCCGCAGCACAGGGGCTGAGTAAGGAAAATTTTATTACCCTATATACTTGAGTATACGCCGAGTTTTTTTCGGCACAAAATTTGTGCCGAGTTCGGGTTTTTCAGCACAAATTTTGTGCCGGAAAAAACTCGGCTTATACTCGAGTATATACGGTATGTTTGTGGCAAGAAACATCCTTAAAACCACCAAGCAGATTCAAAAACATTCTAACATATAAAATGTGGAATTCTAGAATAAAAATGATACTTTTACATTGTTTGTCCCTTTACCCTCTCTGAGGCTAAGGGGTTGGAAAACTTAAGACTTTAAGACTTCTTAGACCACAGGGAAAATTGAACATTCTGGGTCTGGAAAATAGAACTTCCAGGGTCTAGGAGATTCCCCTAGTATCAACATGGAAGGGACACAGCATCACCCACGTGCCATTTGGCCATCTAAAGAGCACGATAAACTCAGGTAATGAGATGGCAAAGGAAACCACACTGGTGCTTCCCATGCACGGCCAGACACTGTGACCGTGCTCATTTTACAGACAGGGAACCTGAGGGTGTCAGGGAGGCTCCCTAACCTGCCCAGGATGACATGGCCAGCAACTGTCACTGCTAGTGGCTGTGTCCTTCACTCGTGGTTCATCACGCGTGTTGGGTGCCTGAGGGGGGGGGGGGCACGCCAACAGTCAGTATTTACCATGCCAATCCGGCTGTGCAGACCTCAACCAGCACTTTGCCAAAACCACAATTCATTGTCAAACGCCCAAGGACTGTTCCTCCCCGACCCCAGCTTAAAGCAGGAGAAAACAGTCATCAGAGGGGGTGTAAGGGGGAGAGGACAAGGACTTCTGTGTCCTGGGCTCCAAGTAAACTGTCCTGCCTCATACCTCACCACTAAGGCCAAGCTTACCAGCCGGCACTGGGCTTACCAGCCAGCACTGGGCTTACCACTGGCTGCCGCACTTACCAATCTGCAGCAGGATGGGGGTGACCAGAGCCGTCTCCATGGCATAACAGAACTCCCTGCCAAACATCACCGCCCCGTGCATCACCCACAGGCGCGTGGGGATTCGGTCTATGGAGCCCTCGCTGAGGGTCTCGTCGTGGTTCTCGGCATCTGACTCTCCAGGCTTCTGCAGGTCTGGCAGGGACACAGGTAACTCTTGAACTTGCATAGATTCTGAGTCGGCATTCTGCGGAGCCATTTTCATTACCACCAAAAATATATATTTATATATATTTATTCTATCTATATAAATAATACTATCATATATCTTTAATGATAAATTAAGACGTCTTCTGTGTTCCTCAGGCAAGTAATACTTATATTCCTCTTTGTACAAACAGGGATCTCATGACTTCTCACAATCGTATGAGACACGCAGCAAAACGATTTTTTGGTTGGATTTTAAACATATGGCTTACTGGTTTACTGTGAATTAGAGTTAAAAATCCATAAGTGCCATTCAGTTAATACCAGTTTCATCATTATTATTGAAGCGGTGCTGAAGTTCTTTCGACAGAGAGGTGGGAGGGTGACACACACAGGTGGTCCGCTGTTAATCCCCATCGAGTGACTGGGTGATCTGCAAAACAGGAAGAACAATCCACCAGTCAGGGGCAGCCTCCACGCGGCCCACACGGGCCGCCACCTACCCCCACGAGCCAGCCGTGTGCTCCCAGGGCCTGACACCACATCACAGGACAGAATTCTATGGCCCTGTCATAGCCTCGGTCCTCCGGCGCACGCTGTGGCTGTGTCTGTGAAACAGCAAAACCTGATTTCTAGACAAACAACAATTTCTCATTCAGAATTTAATTCTGGGTGAAGATAGAGGTGGGGCAACATGGGAAAGCAGGATTGGAGAAGATGAGCAGAGAGGAGAAAAGACAACAGTGCACTGGACTCAGTATACTTTGGTGACATGCCCCTACACTAGCAAGGTGGCTAGGGGTGCCTTAATGGCCTACAAATATTATGACAGAGAGCTAGGAAGGGGGGGACCAAAAGGGGAAACTAGACCCTCTGGAGAGGTGGCAGGAAAAACACGTGGGGGAGTGGCACAGGCGGAACAAGGTGGGTGAGGCGGACCATTCCCTGTCCAAAGGGGACTCATGTCTACCCCATGGCCTCCGGATTCCTGGGTGTCAGCCTGCTCAGGGCAGAGAGTTTTGACCTTTCTGGGTTATAAAACTTTTTGATGATAAAATGGAAGTTACAGACCTACTTTGATTATATTATAATATCTAGGGGTTCAGAGAGTCCCAACCCACAGGTGTTTTCCCCAAGGGGCTGTGGAACCCCTATGCCCCAATCTTAAAGCTCCCACCATCCAGGTCCCGTGAGCCAGCTTGGCGGCATGTTTTCTCCCTGGATGAACACGTCAGAATAAAACATAGTCTGCCTGGAAATAAACTAACCGGAAATGTCCCCTTAGAAATGAGTTAGGGAAATGAGGTTAATCTCTCCCCAAGCAAAGCAAGATCAGAACACCCCAAGTTCTTCTGGCCCCTGAAGTACCCCTGAAATGATAAAGCGGTGTCCATGTGTTAAGGCAGGTCAGCCTCACAGACAGGTTTAAAAACTGGTTTTGATAATACTTAAAGTTACTATCCACTTAACCAAAGGTGGTCATAATTAGCACAGCACACAGGGGACCAGAAACCTGGAGGTATCACCTTCACTTACTAACCCCCTCAGGCAGTCCCGAGGAGCAAGGGCAGGTCTGTAGCCAGCATGAGCTCTGAAGATGCCACCCAGACCCCAGGGGCAGCTCCACACTTGTCCCAGCAAGAGTTCTGCCCTCAGGAGGTTCCCAAAGACAGCCCTGCACTTAGTGTTAGCCTTCTAGCTCCTTCTACAGCCTCTCATGCAGCCCCCAAAACTAAAATCCCTCCTAATTCCTGGGGAATCAGAGGTTCTGGTAATCCTTCTCTATATTTATGTCCCAAAAGTTCACTACAATTGCAAACAGCAGATCTTACTTGACAATTCTTTCAAATTTACACAACATTCTCTACTACACAAACATCTCAATTAAAACAACTGTTTCCAAACAGGTATTTTGGAATATATTACAATATTGCTTTTTAAAATACCTTATCATGGAACTACTTCTGACATCTGTAAACGGAACAGCACAGTAAATCCTCTTGCTTTAACAATTACTGACACTCTGCTATTCTTGCTCCATCACTATCTTTCCGAATCATTCTATCCTAAGAGAAATTGTCATGAGTTCTCTTATGGTCAACCTTACACCAATAGATCAATGATTTTAACTACCTCCTTCCACCAGCTAAAAGCGGTCATTCTTATGAGAAACAAGTGTGTCCAGACATGTTTGTAAAGCCCAAATTGTCTGGCATTCTGGCCAAATGACAGCAACTACTTTCCTAAGGAGCCTTCAGGACTGAATCATAAATGTCACACTCTTTGGTTCTGTTCAGTCCGCCATTGGTCCCATGCTGCGTCTGCGTCTAACTCCGAGAATGACTTCAGCCGTAGCCAGAGCCGAGACAGCCAACCTCTGTGTGAGTACACATGGGTCTTCCGAGGTGGGCTTCTTTAAAACCCATCCTCTGCCTGTAGCTCAGTCCTGTAAATGCAGCCCAGGTCACCAGGTCACAGCTTGCTGGCCCTGACTGGCCTGGCGGAATCTCTGGGAAGGCGGCTGATAGGGGGGGACGCCTGTGACAGGAGGTCCTGCACTGCCTTCCACATCCCCAGCTGCACGTGGGGTTCAGTCTCTACCAGTCCTCACTCAAACAGAACCGGGAACACAAGAGCTCCACCTCCAAAGTCAGGAGAGAGGGGGAATTGGGGCAGTTTTTAGCTGCTTATTTGCAAAGAGAAGGCTATGTGAGGGTGGCTGAGGAGCGTACACAAAGCCCCACCAAGGCCAGCACCTCCCACCCAGGGTGTGCAGACCTGAGCTCCAGCCACCCAGAGAGCTGAGGAGTCAGCTCCAGATTCCAAGCAGGAGAGCTTCGCTTCCCCCAGGAAAGCTGGGGCATTCACAAAATTAAACCCTCAGGGACTTGAGGGGCCTGTGTCTATAGTGGCCCAGGTATAGATGAAGGAGGGCTCCCCTCAGAACACAGAGTCAGTCCCTCTTCTGGAGAGCCTTGAAACTTGCCTCTGCCATCCTTCTAAAACTCAGCTCAGGCTGGGTGCCCATGCTCAAGGGTAGAGCGCTGGCCCCATGCATCAAGGTTGGTGGGTCCGAACCCAGCCCAGGCCTGCTTAAAAAAAAAAAAAAAAAAAAAAAAAAAAGCCTGTAATTCTAGCACTTTGGGAGGCTGAGGTGGGTGGATTGCCTGAGCCTACAGGTTGGAGACCAGCCTGAGCCAGAGTGAGACCCTGTCTCTAAAAATAGCCAGGAGTTGTGGTGGGTTTGTACCGGCTCCCAAGTAGTCCCAGCCACTTGGGAGGCTAAGGCAAGGGAATCACTTGGGCCCAAGAGTTTGAGGTTGCTGTGAGCTATGACGCCATAACACTCTACCGATGGTGACAAAGTAAGACTCCGTCTCCAAAAAAAAAAAACAAAAACAAATCAGCTCAAATTTTGTTTTCCAAACAGAAAATGAAAAGGAGGGAGACCAGCAGCTGGACAGGAACCAGAACATCCTGGCCCCCTGGTCATCTCCCCCATCCTAGTTGGAATGAGCCACCCAACAACTGCTTAGGGTGCTGAGCTGGCCAGCAGATCCGCTTCGCCCTTGGTGCCAGCAGTGCCGCAGTGTGTGTTTTTAGCACAGCACACAGGCCCACTCTGGTCTCGGCTATTCATGGGGGATAAGCCTGCCAAGGACATGGGGCACCCATCTCCAGAACCCCACTGTGTCCTGTGGTGCCACCTTTGTCCACAGGCCCCAGTGCCCTTGAGTCTGGCTCTGCCTCCTGCCCCTCCCACCTTCAACTCAACTACCCTGAGTCCAGTTGTCCAGGCTCAACTGGACCCCTTGAGAATGGGTGACCCCTGCTACTGAGCTGGATAACAAAGCCCTGTCCAGGTAGTGAGCTGTCCTCACAAGATTCCACCTTCATCTGTTCTCAGATCTCCCAATGTCTGCCCCTGAAAGGGGGGCCCCCTCCCACCCTCTGGCCACACAGCAGGAGCTTAGTGGGGTGTGTTGAAAGAACAAATGAATTGAATGAATGAATGAGGATAACCACTGATAAGTATCAATACTGCAGGGCTGTCTGAGCTAGCAAGGCACCCCACCCTGCTACTATGCTGAACAGTCACACCAGATGATCGGAGCCTCCCTGAGCCCTCATGGAATGAGGTGAGCGTGGTGAGGCTCACCTGTCACTCAGGAAGTCTAGGCATTAACACAGCAGCTTCCGTCCTCAGGCAGCGCAAATGCAGTGAAGAGAGTTTACGGGTAACTTCACTGTCATCTATAGTGATGAGAACGACAAACATTGTTAGCATCTTCTGGATTTTTTTAAAGGAGCAGTTAATTAGTACAAAAGTCTACCACACGTCTCATACCTTTGAACTTATCCAAATAATATTGTTAGGCTGAAGTGCTAACCCAATGCAAGCTTCAAAACTTCTAATAGGGGTGGTGTCCATAGCTCAGTGGGTAGGGTGCCGACCACATACACCCAGGCTGGCGGGTTCGAACCTGGCCCCAGGCCAGCTAAGCAACAACGACAACTGCAACAACAACAAAATAGCCAGGCATTGTGCCTGTAGTCCCAGCTACTCGAGAGGCTGAGGCAAGAGAATCGCTTAAACCCAAGAGTTTGCGGTTGCTGTGAGATGTGATGCCACAGCACTCTACCCAGGGAGACGACATAGTGATACTCTGTCTCAAAAAAACAACAAAAAAAGCTTCCAATAGTGGACACAGTGAGGAAATGTTCCAAACAGCAACTTTAACACAGCCCAATTAACTGCTAGACCCAATCAACACATTTAGTGAACACTGAATCTCCTTAAGGATACACATCCATCTGGCCACCGTGGTTAGAGGGGTGACAGCCTTCAGGACAACGTACAACTAACTGCTCATAGTAGGGAACCACCTGATTCCTGTTTCCCAAAACTATTTCTGCAGAGCCCTGGGATTCTGTAAAGATTTTAGGGGATACTTATTATTTTAAATAATTTTTTCATAATTTAAAAGTTTAAGCACTATACTTAAAAATAAGGTCACACCATCTCATCAAGGTGACACGGCGGATACCTGAAGTCCCACAGGGTAGAGCTGCTGAGGGAGTGCAAATGGGTAGTACCATCCTGGCCCTGGGAGGGAGCCAGAAGCACCACTGCTGTGTATTTGTTAAAGGGCTGTGGCCAGAGGATGGGGCCCTGCATCCGAGGCACATGGGAAAGGTACCAGCAAGTTCTGACACTTCTGAGAACACAGGGGTATGTCCCATGAAGACTCAGGCGAGGTGGTACCCAGCCTGAACTCAACCACAGCCCTCTTCAGGGCCTGGAAGGAGCACCCATGAGGACACAAAGACTCCGAGAAAAAGTTCAAAACCCTTCTCTTTTCTTGGGATTCCATCTTTCCACCTCTAGGGCCCTACAAGAAACAGAAGCAAAGACACTCTAAGAAGAAAAGGAAGGAGACCGCAGGGCCAGGCGGCAGTGGCCCCTGACCATGGTGCACCGGGTATGTCCTCACACGGAGGAGGGAACCACTGAGACACACACAAAGCCAGCTTCTGGGAGGAAGCTATTTCACATAAAGGCCACAGCACCTCTGCAAACATCGCAAAGTTTCTTCCACAGCACACAGCCGGGAGCGCCCTTGCTAGAGCACTGCACAAGGAGGACCATGCCCTCCTTCCCAAGCTGGGAGGCTCTGAGCCTCCACTGTGAGCCTCCTCCGCTGTGAGCCTCCGCTCCGGCTGTTTAAAGTGTGAAGAAGTTTAAGAGTATGTTGGGACCTAATCTGCCATCGTCTACTCAGAAGACCAGCAAAACTTCCAAGACAGGTTTTCCGCAGCACAGAAAAACCCGCTTCCCTTTGGAACCTGTTCCAGTGATCGTCAGAGCATTCAGGGACAACAATTTGTTATGATTTGCAGATGAACTCACACAAGTGAAACTACAATTGTTTCAATCAACAACTTCCTCTATTGTCCTGTTTCTAATTTAAGGGCAAGTGATGCCAAAACATGTGACTTCCTACAATTTGCTGAGGGAAAGAGCTGGTGGTAAACTTAATCCCATGGAAAGGTAATGGGAGGGGCTGCTGCCAGCACCCCAGCCTGGTTGGGGCTGAGCTCTGCATCACAGTCACAGCATTCAATGTGACACTTCCCGGAGGAAGCCCCGTGTGCGCTGTCCACATGCTCTGCACTGCAGCTGCAAACACGTCCTGCTCCATCCCTGGCCCCCAGACCTGCTCTGGAGCACACACCCATGTGCAAACCTGTTTGCCTGATGCTATGTGTCACAGGCAGTGCCAGCGGCAACAAACGCTTGATGGCGACTGGTTTGCTGGAACAGCTGTGTTTTTTACATCCGCCACTTAACAGGCACAAATGGGGTACCCACCCCCCAAAATCTACTTCTAACATTTTCTATCAAGGCAGTAGCTACAGAGCTACTGTAGGGGAGGGCAGGAAGCATATGGGGAATCTGCCTCTAAATTTGACTTTGAAACTAGAACTCCTCTAAAAAGTTAATTTTTACAAAGAAAAGCTTTGTCCTTATATTTACATATTATAAATAATGACCTTGCCCGTACACAGTGGTTATAGCACCAGTCACAGACACCTAGGCTGGTGGGTTCGAGCCTGACCCGGGCCTGCTAAAATAACAATGACAACTACAACAAAAAATAGCTGGGCATTGTGGTGGGTGCCTGAGGCAAGAGAATTGCATAAAGCCAAAGAATTGCTTAAGTTGGAGGTTGCTATGAGCTGTGACACCACAGCACTCCACCGTGAGGATGATATAGTGAGACTTTGTCTCAAAAAAAAACAAACTTGAAGGGGTGGTCATCCTGTCATATGTGCACCATTTACCCATATCTGAAATTATCTGGTCTACAGGTACCACATATGTCACAGGAACACAGAATGTTTTCCTCTGATCACACAGTCTAAGATAAGTGGGCTAAAGATACACAAAATTAACTTCACATACATTTAAACAAGGCACCTGACTCTGAGGCACTGCCCTCCACAAAGGTAAGTGTGAGGGAGCTGTCCTAAACTGCAGAATCCTGGGCTCCATCCAAGGCCATCTGGGAAGGGGCCCAAGAATCTGCACTGCAACCGTCCCAGGACACAGGCTGCGGATGACATGGTACACATCTGCTTCAGCCACACAGCCCCTACTGCGACCGTCATCTCAGCATGGCTACTACCATGGCCCTCTAAACCTCCAGAGTGTCCCAGTTTGGACAACACGGTATATAAATAATGAAGAGCTTAGCTGCCCAAAGCCCCACTCTGCTGTGCCCACAGGGCTGTCCCTCCTGTCCAGCAGCCTCCTCCCAAAACCACTGGAAACCCTGTTACAAGGGAATTCCAGGTTCCCTCACCCACCACCCACCTATCAGCATATGGGATTGAAAGTGAACACAAGGAGATGTCTGGGCATAGCAGGTGCACTCCGGTGACAGCTTACATGACAATAAATTGTGCTTGTTTTCCTAAGACAGAGTCTTACTCTGTCACCTGGGTAGAATGCCATGGCGTCATAGCTCATAGCAACCTCAAATTCCTGGGCTTGAGAGATCCTCTTGCTTCAGCCTCCCAAGTACCTGAGACTATAGGTGTCTGCCACAAAGCTCAGCTAGTTTTTCTGTTTTTAGTAGAGACAGGGTATCGCATCTCAAACTCCCCATCCACCTTGAGTGCTGGGATTACAGACACGAGCCATCACGCTTGGCCTCAGTAAACTGTTTTTATGGTGAATCATATCAAAGTATTTATTGCTCCACTGGCTAAAATTCACAGGGCAAGCTCTTAGGATTTGAAGTGTGGCATCTTTCGGAATAGAATTGCTCTTTAACTTTCACCAAAACGGTTTTAACAGATATGGAGGGAACAGGACAGCATCAATCAGACACAGAGAGCAAATGATTACGCACCTAAGTCATCACCCTGAAACAAGCACAGACTGGGTCTGGGGAAGACGCTCTGCACCATTCAGCTGCTGAGAAAATACATATAAGATTTGCTTGTTCCACTCTGACCTTTATATAGTTTTTGTGATTTCTACAATCAGCTGAGTAGGAGGTTTTTTCCTTTTTAATTAAAAGGCAGTGAGAGTTTTTTTTCTTCCTAACAGTGTGGATTTGCTAGCTTAATCCAGTAGGGTCAGAATGAAGCTTTGGCTGCCATGGAAACAGCAGCAAGCTCTGAAACTGCACAGCTCCTGGAATTCCAGCTAGGAATTCGGAAAACTAAGCCTTAGCATCCACCGAAAATGCCAAATGAAGCTGGGCATGGTAGCTCACAACTTCAATGCCAGCACTCTGGGAGGCCAACATGGTAGGATCACTGAGAAGTTCAAGACCACCCTGGGCGATGCAGTGAGACCTCATCTCTACACTAAAAGAACTAGCCAGGCTCGGTGGCACAGCCCCAGAGTTGCAGCTACGCAGAGGTTGAGACAGGATTTCTTGAAACCAGGACAAGGAGTTGAAGGCTGTAGTGAGCCATTGCACTCCAACCTGGCTGAACACCAATACTTTGTCTCTAAAAAAATAAAATAAATAAATATAAAATGTCAAATGAGCAACCAAGGCAAAAAGTTCTAGAATCCATCAGTGAGAATCTCTGAGTACTTCACCTCGGAGCAAACCCAAGTGCAAATGGAAGAGAGGCAGGTCAGAGGTTGCCTCATGGTATACCCATAACTCATCAAGACGTGGAAATAAAAATTCCTCACATTACAGACATGTAATCAAGACCTGACCTCAAAGACAGGGGCATAATTAGGGAACACCACTAAAACACACTAAATCAAGACGTAATTAGACCTTTTGGTGGCACTTCTATGTAAAATCAAATCCTAGTGGTTTCCAGATCCTGAATTTTTTCTAAGGCAAGAAAGAACACAGGGCCTCAAAAGTAAAATCCAGATGGCTCAGCGCTTGTAGCTCAGCGGCTAGGACACCAGTCACATACACAGGAGCTGGGGGGTTCAAATCCAGCCCGGGCCTGCCAACCAACAATGACAACTACAACTAAAAAATAGCCGGGCATTGTGGCTATTGGAGAGACTGAGGCAAGAGAATTGCTTAAGCTCAAGAGTTTGAGGTTGTTGTGAGCTGTGATGCCATAGCACTCTACCCAGGGCGACATAGTGAGACTGTCTTAAAAAAAAAAAAAAAAAAACAGTAAAAACTGGAAATAACTGTCTAACAATAGGGGACTATCTAAGTACACTCATAATCAAATAAGCACAAGATGTCAATTTTTTTTGTTTGTTTTTTTGAGACAGAGTCTCACTTTGTCTTCCTTGATAGAGTGCCTTGGGGTCATAGCTCACCGCAACCTCAAACTCTTGGGCTAAAGGGATTCTCTTGCCTCAGCCTCCCAAATAGTTGGGATTGCAGGCGCCCACCACAACACCTGGCTATTTTTAGAGGTGAGGTCTTGCTCCTGCTCAGGATGGTTTTGAACCCGTGAGCTCAGCCAATCTACCCGCCTCAGCCACCCAGAGTCCTAGGATTAGAGGCCCAAGCAACCACACCTGGCCAAGATGTCAATGTTTTGAAAGAAGGGAAGTATGAAGTAAGTATCAGGAAGGTTAAAATCAAAACTTGTTTTTTAAAAAGTGTAGTTTGGGTGAAGGAAGAAAACATATGTACCACTTTGGCCTATGGCTAGATTTATCTCACTTCCTAAACTAAAAAACAACGAAATCATCACCCGGCATTCTTCCTCTCCCTCCTTACACGGCAGACTCCCACCCCTGCAGGACTTCATTTGGAACTAAGATTGAAGGGCAGCCACCCATAGGAGGGAATAAGTTACATCATATTTACAAGATGCTGGGCTGGGTGTAGTGGTTCACGCCTGGAATCCTAGCACTCTGGGAGGCCAAGGCAGGTGGATGGCCCTAAGCCTACGGGTTGGAGACCAGCTTGAGCAACAGCCAGACCCCATCTCAAAAAAATAGCCAGGTGTTGTGGTGAGCAATTGTAATCTCAGCTACTCGGGAGGAAGAGGCTAGAGAATCATTTGAGCCCAAGAGTTTGAGGTTGCTGTAAGCTATACTGTCACGGCAGTCTACTGAGGGCGACTAAGTGAGACTCAGTCTCCAAAAAAACAAACAAACAAACATAAAACCCAAGATGCCATGGCATGACTGAGCCCCTAAGGCTGCAGTTAGTGCTGAGTGAAGTTCCTGACTTCCTCATGGACCCCCGTGTTAACTCATGGTAGGGTTTCCCATAGGAAGAGAGGGTCCTCTTCCAGCGGGGAGTCCTGTCCCCCTCTTCTGGCCCTCTCCAGTCCAACAGGAACAGAGGAGAGGGTGCGAAGGCTGTGTCCTCTTCCAGCTCCACAGGAGGGGACATGCAGAGGGAAAGTAGCCCCAAGTTCCCATAAAACATCCCCTTCCTTCATAGAGAGGCATTATCCCCTCGCTTGGTGGTCCCCCAATTTTCTGTGAGGAGGGAACCCAGTTTGGTACTTAATTGAGTAATCCTTCAACTTAAAAGTCAGCTGTTCAGAACCCTTATCTCTTGGGATCCAGGCAGCAGCTGTGCACCATCCCCCATGGAGTTAATCAGGATGGTCCTGGAGCCATCCAAAATGACTTCTTAAAAACTAGAGTCCTGGTTAATATGTATTAAAAGCTTTAAAATGTGCACACCCTTAGATTCCACAAATTCACTCTTTGGAACTCATCATAGGAAAGAAAACAAAGCCTTGGGAAGCCAGGCACATTGGCTCACACTGTGGACCCAGCCTCTAGGAAGGCTGAGGCAGGAGGGTCACTTGTGCCCAGGAGTTCGAGGTTGCAGTGAGCCATGACTGTGCCTGTGAATGGCCACTGCACTCCAGCCCAGGCAACAAAGTCAGACTTCGTCTCTTAAAAAAAAAAAATCCACAGCACAGGATTGCTTATTACACCACTAAGAGTCCTCAAGTGTCCACAAGGTCAGTTAACTCGAGTCTGGTCTATCTGAAAGCACGTGTCGTGAGAATGGGATGTCGTGAGTCAAGCTGGGCAGACACGACACAGCCGGTCTGGTCAGTTTAGGTCCTGAGTGACCTTTACCTCCTGTCTCTCACGTTTTGTAAATTTAGCTCCCACTCTACAGATGCCTCTCTTGAGTAGTCTAGGTGAACTGATTTAGGCTAACTTTTGAAATGGAATGTTGTAATAGGTCATTGAGTTACACTGATTATTATTTACAATAAGGATTAAAGTGGCCTTTGCTTTGAGCTTTAATGTATAAAACTGTGATTGTGGAAAGTGAAGAACATAACAGTCTTGGAGAGGATGCTCTCACTGTTCTCCAGAACTGCCGGCCTTGTTACGAAGTTTGGTGGACCTGTCCCCATCTCTGCATATTGGCTGACAGTGACAGGGAGCCAGAGACCCTCTGTGTCCGGTAACATATCCATGCTTAAAAGCATGCTGTATGACTGTTGACATGGAAGTATATTTTCTTAATATTAGGTTTATGCAGGTCATAAGTCAAGTGCACTTAATGATCACAGTAAGCCTAAAGTTAGGTATGGATGCATAGAAGAAAGGTGTTATTTCTGCATGGCTCACAGACTCTTTTTGCTTTTACAGGACCTAAACTTTACTTTTCACTAAAAAATAAAAGTGGGCGGTGCCTATGGTTCATAGGAGTAGGGTGCTGGCCCCATATGCTGGAGGTGGCAGGTTCAAACCCAGCCCCAGCCAAAAACTGCAAATAAATTAAAAAAAAAAAAATATAGTGAATTGCCATTAAAAATAGTTCTTCTTGCCTATTTGAACATCATACAAGATCTTAATGGGTGATATGACATGTGGGAGTGTTTTAAGACTAACTTGAATCTCAGACAACCTAGGCTGTCCCACAGAGGTCTGTGATGCAAGCAGCTCCTCAGCAGGGCACAGGTGGCAGTGGAGAGGCCAGGTCTCAGGATGACTCTGAACTGAGATACTGGCAAGTCTATTTAGATGGTTCAGCTCAAAATTGATTACCAAGAAACACCAAAGAAACCTTCCCCAAGATAATGCTGCCTCCATAACTCTACCTGGGAAGACAGACGGTTCCTCCCAAATGTTCTGTGTACATGGGGGTTGTTCGTTCCTCTTGCATCCCTCGTGGGGACCTCACTCAGCCTCCACAGACCATCTCCCTCCAGAGCAACTATGCTCGGCCTCCTGGAGCTCACACTGTGCTGTCTTCTGACTTCACCCCGCCCCACTGCTCCTTCTAGCTATCAGATTCTCCCACAATGCACTGCACTTATGGGTATCTATGGGTCAAGCCCAACTGTGAGGTGCAGAATTTACCATGAAGAAAGAGAAGTCAACTGCTCTGTCAGAGGAGCCTGGTACTGTGGACCAGTAGCTCTACTTCCGGTGTGGGTAATGTGCGGCATCTTGCTACTCACAGCCCAGACAGCAGACACCCAAGGCCCACGGTCCCATGGAGGTTTCTCAGCTGAAGACATCAGCAGGCACCTTTCCAACTCCGTGATCCCCAGATGCTGACAATGCCAGGCCTAGGAACAGCCCTGCTGGGTCAGATGAGAGAGGTGAGCCTGCTGGGAGGAAGCTCGGGACACCCAGGCAGCTACCACCCAGGAGAACACCCAACACCAGGTCAGGCATCCGTGCACAGCCACAGCAGCCGTGCACGTCTACAGGAAGCTTTTTGTCACCATGCTGGGACACTAGCAAACTTCTCCTTTGGAAACTCAAAGCAGATTGGAGTCACATAACTATGTTAATGGGAGCTCCAAAGAAAGTCACTGAGGCCCGCCCTGGATATCAAAACTTTTCTCTAAGTGCTGGACAAAAGTTCAAGAAACTGAAGAATGAGAGTCTTTAAAACATACAAAAACAATTAACCCAAGCTACTCTGGGTACACCAGAGTCTTCAAATTCATAAATATATTTACTTTATGGAAACTCCACGTAACAATGTGAACTGAAAGCCTATCACAGACACAACATGTGCTAAAATAAACTTGATTAACTTGCTTCGGATTTGACCTTTTCTGGAAACAAACAGTAATCCTCTACATCTCATCCAACAGTGTTATGAGCAGCCAGCCACTCACCTGGGGGAGTGGGGACTGCAGCACCAGACAACCTGGCCAGCCACCAATCTTAAACACACCCGAGATACCCGGGGCTGCTGGTAGGACAGGATCAAGGCCCCTGCAAGGCAGTGAGGGTGCCGGTGCCAGAAGGCACAGGAGACGCCTGCGGGCTCCTGCCATGGCCTGCAGAGGCTCCGGGCGTGGCCCATACCCCAGGAGGGGAAAGAGAGGAACTACAAGTGAGCAAGAAAGTAAGAGTCAGCTGCCCCAAGAGGAAATCCCAGAGCTTCAGGCTGCGGTCCCAACAGGGCAAAAATACACACCCAAAGCCAGACACTGGGGCCCTGGGTACCGGGCATGGGCAGGGGCCACCACTCTGACTCATTCTCCACCCTGCTTCAGGGCAGCTCCCCTTAGCCACACCTGCCAGGCCCTAAGCCCAGCCTAGGGGGCATCTTATCTCCAGAACAGGCTAGGCCTCTGGGCCTCGCTGCCCTCTCCCACATTTCTCCTTCATTCTGTAGGACCCGCCTCCAGACTCCGCTGGAGGCCGTCCCATCCCCGCCCCACCTGGGGAAGGCAGGGCACCAGGAGAAGTTCTTCCCTCCCCCTCTACCAGCCAGGCAAGTCCAGGATGGCTGCAGGGTGGAGGGAGTATCTGAAATCAGGGTCTCTGATTTTACTGAAAAGCAATAGTCTCAGCAAAGACTTTCATCTGATTTTTTTCTTTTAAGAGTAAGTTCACTACCAGAGTCATTTTCCTTTGGACCAAAGTCAGGACTCCCAGGTAAGTGGCACCATCACCCACACTCTTGCCACACCTTCCACTTGTTCTTGAAACAAGCTCCTTAAGTCTTTGATGAGGAGGGCTGTGTTCCCTCTCTGGAAAGGAGGTACCTCCAATTTTAATATGACAATTTATGGGAACTTGGGGGTCTCCCAGTACAAAAACCCTGCATTCCCAAAATGCCTGCCAGTCATCAGTGAGCAGACTTGACTGGCTCACAGCGCTCACAACACTCCCCCGCCACTGTCCCTTCTCCCACAGGCCCAGCACTGGACACCAACAAAAACCACATGGATAAAGGAGTCTTTACAAGAAGCGCCAGAACAATCCCATCTGTTAACAAAAAACTAACTGTAGAAGTAAAGGTTGCAAGTTCAAACACAATCTGGCTATTGTAAACAGTGCCTCAGTTTATCAGTGAAACAATAATGCTCTTTCAAAGATTAATAAAGTTCTCTGCAAATACTCAGCTCTCCAGCATTTTTAAGATACTTTGCAGGATAAATATTAGCTTGGAACTTGCCTACATGAGAAGTGAAAGCTGCCAAAGAAGCAGTTTTTAAAAGGAGAAAAAAAAAAAAAAAAAAAAAAAGCAGCAGTTGTGGTACAGCAGCTACAGGGCGGGGGCACCGGGCAGCAGGGCCCTGGAATGGGCAAAGCTCCTTCTCAGCACCCTGGAGGGAGGTGCTTGGGGTCCTGGGCCCACCTGGCTCGTGAGGGCAGGGCTGCATAACTCAGTTTCCTGATGGTGAGCATAGAAATAAGTGAAAAATGTACTTAATTAAAAGGAAAGCTTTTAAGATAATTGTTGGGATAAAAGGGAACAAAGAAGCATTAAAGCTTACATTTGATTTCAACTTAATTTCTTGGAAGACATTTAAGCAGCTAGAGTGACCAAATGCCACACAGTAATGGCAGGAGGGGAACCGTGGACTTGCAGAGGGCCATAGGGCACTTCTGCCACCAGCGACCCCGGGTCTGGCCTCCAGACAGCCAGGCTGGGTGGGCACGGGGCTGGCCAGGCCACTTGCTTTGTGTTTTTGCCACGATGACTCTAGATTGGCCCCACCCTTAACTTTACCTGTAGGTAATCTTTGTAAATGTGAAACAATCACTTGCAACTCAACAGGAACCAAAAGCAAACTGGCCAGAGTGAAGCCAGAGGCAGCGCAGGTGACCAACTCCCAAGGACGCGCAGACAGTGAGCTCCCGGCCCACATCTCACAGAGCAGAACCAGAGTAGAACGTGAGGCCAGTAGCCCTCCCCAGACCACACTGTTGTCTCCTTCACACGCCTACTATCAGAGCAGGGTCTTGAGGGTATTACTAGCACCTCTTGGGCTCACTTAGTGTAGAGAAATGAACTTCGAAGTCTGGTCTCAGATGATAACTGTGACTCAACTGAGCCCTCAGATTCTCCAATTGCAAAAGGAAACAACAAAGTTCCCCCACACAGCAGGTTCTCAGTAATAGCTGGTTCCATCACAGGCTCAAAACCCTGGAGCAGAGGGTGCCCCAGGGTGACTCCAGGGAGAAGGCGATGTCCGGGAAGGGGTCTTGCTGATTTGGGCTAAGGTGAGTCAGACTCTGGGGCAGCCCCATCCCAGGGTTCACACACACAGGCACTCAGCCCTAAAGAAGACAGATGACAGAAGAGAGCACGGAACAATCTGACTGAAAAGAGAACACTTACTGTACATGGTCTAATTTCTGTTTGCACAGCTCAGAGGAATAAAGTAATAATGATGATATCATTCCTTTCATAAGGATTTTTACCCCGAGTTGTCAGTAAAAGGAATACACTTTGGTTTGGAAAAACAAAAGTTTAGCTTAACAAATGTTCCTGATCAGTTTTCTGAAACTAAGTGTAAATGAAGATATAACATAGTAAACCCCTGACCTCTGCCCCAGGCTGCACAAAGGACCCCTGCCAGAGTGCGGCTGCCAGGACTGAGCCTGGAACAAAGCAAAGAGCACTCTGCAAAGTCCTTGGAAAAGGGACAATCACCTCCTGAACACCAGGTGGGCCCAGGTCTAAGAACACAGCTGGAAAGAGCCTCAGAGATGGTTCTGCCCATCTTCAAACCTTCAGGAATTACGAAGCCCAGGAGGGGCTCTTCACGACGAGGCTGCAACAGCAGAACAGAGGGAGCTGAGCTGACCCCACCCTGGAGCTCCCCCAGATTTACTGGACTGTCCACCGCTCTGAATGAGCATGTGTGCTCCTGCCTCAACCAGAGTCTGTGAGTAGCTACGCAGCAGCTCTTCTAGATAACAGGCGCTTTCCGCTAGCCCAGCTGCTAGGCTATCCCCACCTCCACTGACTTGCCTTTTGGCGGTCCCTGCTCTCTCCCAGACGTGCGGGTGCTGAGGACACACTGCCTAGCTCACGACCGGCAGGAATCCTTCCTTACTCATGAATCCTGCTTTTGCCTTCCTCCCCTCAAAACGTTAACTTTTGCTCCTCATCTGAGGCCCAGGCTATACAACCCTTCCCTGCATAGGCAGCAGAGCCTTCTTAGTTGGGAGCAATGCCATGTGAGCCCCCTGTATTCCTCTGGGTCCAGAACAGGCAGCTGCCAGTCTACGGCCTGAGCCTGTTCCTTCCCTCCAAGCGCCATGGTTACTTCTCATCTGGGTGCCCAGAGGTGAGACAGGCTGAATGGGACAGAAACAGGTGGTGAAACACATGGTTGCTGATGTGAGCACAGCTTCATGCCCAGACTGGCATGTGGGGCCTGGCAAAGGGAGCTGCACAGACCCACCAGCAGAGATGCCACCAGGGTCCTGCCTGGGGCCCAGAGCCAGTGGCTGGCAGATGTTTCTGGGCAAGCCTCAAAGTACCAGGAAGTATCGATAAACCACCCCAACTGCCTCTGGAATGTTATTTTATGGTTTGTTGCACCCTAAATTTTGTCAAGTCACTACTCTCACTACCCTAAGCCCTGAGCCACATGTGACCCTCTGGAGCACAACACTAGGGGGTCTGTGCACGTCCCGGCTGAGACACCAGGGATCTCAGGGGTCCCTGTGCTGGGAGAGCAGGGAATACTGAGCATGTCTCTGTGGAACACAGGCTCCTCCAGGCCACCTCCACCATCTGGTCCAGAGCCCAGGACAGGCAGGGACAGGCAGGGGCAGGCAGCAGAAAACACAGAGCTCTCAGTACTGCACTCAGGGGTCTCAGCTTCTCCAACATTGCTGGGACTCTGCCTGTGCTCTAGGGCAGTCTCCAAGGCCCACAATGCACAACAGTGCACAAGGGCGCCAAAGGGACTGTGGTTAGTCCACTTCTAACCTCTCTACCATGAAACCTCAGGGGTTTCACAGAGAGCCTGCTGGGCAGCTTGAAGGAACAGGAGAGAGTTGGCCCATAGATACAAGCATAGTTTGTACATAGGTACAATCCAGTTGTAGAGGATCAACCATAGCCAGACTACAAAGGGAACCTCTGACTCCACCTGCTCCCTGCAGAAGGGCCTCCGATGGGAGGACGTCTATTCGACCTGGATTCCCAGAACCAGTATATTACAGAGCATTTTAAAGTAAGTCAAAGTCCAGCTCTGCACACAAATTTCCAAGATGAGTCCAAATTGTGTGTACACAGTCCCAAGCTGGCTCCCTTGCAGCCTGTGTCCATTTAAGAAATAGATTTAAGAAGTCAGAGGTGGTACGTTTCCGTGTTGATCTTCACCACATGAACCTGCTGTGATTAGACTGAAGGATGAGTTTCTTCGCTGGCTTTAAAGGACACAGTAAGCACTTTGCTTAATCATACAATGATCGTTCAGTGGTGACAGTGACCTTCCTAAGATCCCTCTGTACCAAGATCAAACATCGGCAATTAAGTCATGAAACCTGAGGGCTGGGTGCAGTGGCTCACTCCTGTAGTCCCAGTACTCTGAAAGGCCGAGGCAAGAGGAACACTTGAGCCCAGAAGTTCAAGGTTATAGTGAGCTCTGATGAAGCTACTGTACTCCAGCCTGGGCAACAGAGCCAGACCCTGAGGGCTATGATGCAAGAAATCCTAAAAGAGAGCTCAGCCAGCAGGCATGTTAGTCTGGGGCCCTGACAGCAAAGGCCCGCGGGCACAGATGAGAGGGGCACTGTATGCTACAGGAAGGTGTGCCCCTCCCTCCCCACCCTGGTTTCCACAGCACCCACTCCCGCTAGCGGCTGTTTCAGCCCCTCCCGGCACACCATGGCCGTCTGAGGTGGAAAGTTGGCCAGGCTGGTAAGGACGTCTGGTATCTATAAAAACGTTCCTCCCAGGAGAGCTGCTGGAAACTGGGACCCAGATACTTTCATTCTTTTCCTTATTTGCCACTCTGAAAAATAAGCTGTTCTTCCTATTCTGAAATGGAATACAGGTCAAAACCTTCCACGGTGAATAGTGACCCAAAGAAAAAGATCACCATATCCAAAATATTTCTACTTTGGCCACTGGCCCAAAGTAACTCTATTCTGTTTATTTGGTTATAGCAGAACTCTCCTGGGGGATTAAAACCCTAATCCAATACTGTGGGCCGTGTCTGCGTGAGCCAGCAGAGGAGGGCGTGAGCCAGCAGAGGAGGGCTGAAAGCAGGCGACTTGTTGGCCCATCCCCACCCCTGGGCCTATCTGTCCCCACAAGGGCCCTACCATGAAAGAAAATACCGGCCGAGTCCCCGTGTCAGAGTCCCTGAAATGACTACCATCTGGGAGTGTCCTCCCTGGTGGCTGCCCACACATGCCCTGCCCTGGCCATGGCCACCCAGCAAGGCCAACTCCACCAGAAAGGCCAGCAAAATAGGCCTGGGCAGACAGTGGGCTCATGGCCCAGCTCCCACCAGGGCTACTCTGATGCCATACCCTCCTGAGGTGGCCCAGACTGTGGAGGCTCAGCTGACCTCGCTGTCAAAGCAGCCACCAAAGAATGACCACTGGGAACAAGGAATGATCCTCATCAGGCCATCCTCAGGTCATAGTGTGCACAGCGAAGCTAACGCCACAGCCGGTCCTCCCTTCACTAGGCCGCCCGCTGCTTCCTGCAGAAGGCCCCCCATTTCAAAGGGGGCCTGCCTCAGATTCATCTTTGAAACTGCACATCCACTTCATTTAAAGACATTTTCCGAGAACGAGCACTGCCAGTGGGGAAAGCACTGCCCCAGGGAAACGGGACCAACCAGGTGCAGGATGCAATGTACCGTGTGAAGCAAGTGCTGCCAGCACAGACTTGTCAACACCCCGCTCTATCCACAGCGGCCAGATTTTCTCACTGGGGAGTTTTAAAATGTAGAGATCTAGTCTTCCCCAGAGAACCACCAAGGATGCTATAACAGACGGTAGACCCCAGCACCTCTAGGGCACCTCAATATACGTTCCTCGGGAAAACCACCAGGATACATCCACTGGGAGGGTTGCTTGGGGCAGGGTGGAGCTCCCGGGCTCCTGTGGCCCTTCTGTTACCCACCACTGCATGAACAGCCGCCCTTCAGGGAGCCCCATCCCCATGCTGCAGCCTCCTAGTGAGCCCTGGGCTCAGGAGTCCCAAAGGCACAAGGAGACAGGCCTGGCCCCAGCCCAGGAAAAGCACCCCCCTTCATTCCAACGAGGCCACCGTCCCAACCACCAGCCGTCCCCACCACCACCTGTCCCCACCACCACCCCACCACCACCGCTAGTCAGCCTTCCCACCATAAGCACACAGCTGCAAATGGGAATATATCTTCCAGACGCCCCAAGGGCACACTTTAAGTGCATTTTCTACCTTAGGCACCTGAAGCCCTTTCCAGAGTCAGGAGTAAGCAGAGGCAGTACATCTGTGGAAGTACTGCATTAAAGTGCTCTGGCTCTGGCCCCACTTGTTAGCTATCCTCGGAAGCCCCCAGCAGTTAGGCAGGAGCACCCCAGGCTCACTTTCCTGCTGATTCATCTCTTCTTCGAGACCTACCCCAGAAACCACAGGTCTCCTCCCTCACCTACACCTTCCCCCAACAGAAATAGCTGCTTTGCAAACTCAATCACACCTCACAGCAAAGCCAACCAAACTGAATTAGTATTTCAATGTGGGGTGGAGGGGAGACTGGACCTTTACCTCCACCCCACCAGTAGTGGGTATTTTCACCACTGAACAGACAGCATAGGAAGCAGGGCAGGAATGTGAGGTCAACCCATACCGTGCGCCCCTGCAATGAGTCACCCAACCTCTCCAGGTTGGCACAGGGCGTGGGCAGTGCCTTGGTTCCTCCCACAGCTCTGGCTGTACCATGGAAACCACACACGAAGGCAGGATCCCAGGAGAAAGGCCTCTGGGCCTGCAGGATGCTGGTAATAAACCATAAACTCACACACCTCACTCTGTCTTCAAAAGACTAATTTTAACAGGGAGAAGACACAACCACAATAAACCTTTCCTCGAGGGTACTAATTGACAGCATTATGACTCAGCTGCCCTGACGGTTTGACAGGTGAGGCCACCAGGGTAGGAAGCCTCTACATAATGCTGAAATGCCCATGGCTGGGGCAGATGGTGCCCTTCTCACACTCAAGCCTCTCTGAGCACCCCCACCATTAACCCTTCCTGGGAAGTCTGGGCTTTCAAATTCCTCCAGGGAACTCCCCAGGATGTTGGTCCCTGGCCTAGCTGGTGAACAGTCAACTACAAAGTGGAAAACGAGTGATGTATTTGATTAAAGATATTCTTTGAAGCATCTTGTAAGTCTGTCAGGAGAACCATTTAGGCCAGAAAAGGTCAAAAGTGCCTCCTTTGACCTTGCCACTCTCCTCAAAGGCTGTGCAGGCTCCTTGCTGGAGGAACTGGCCAGGGGGAGCTGCAGCACCTCCAGCCAGCCCTGGGAGGGAAGGAGAGGCTCTCAGCTCCCCCGGGGCACGGTGGGCAGGATGCACCTGGATGAAGGGCCACCCTGTACCCTCTCACAGCCCCCAGGGAGGCTGCTCTGCCAGTGGTGGTCATTTGTGCAGCCTCCTCCCTGCACTTCCCTTTCTAGGCAAGCAAGGCCCTTCCCTCCTACTCACCCTTCCCCACCACTGCCCCTGGGGTTCTGCGTGCACCCTCCCCCCAGCCCCTCCAGCCAAGCTGGCCCTGCTGCTTCCTCCCCATCATTGGCTGGGAGATTCCTGCCCCTTGTGTGGGTTACAGCACTTGCTCCCACAGCAACACAAAAGAGAGCATGATCACCCCCAGAAAAACCCTCCAACTTTCCCCCAGTTCTCCCCACTGGACTTCACTCCCTCTCTTGGGGACAACAAAGCCCTTGTGTTTTGTTATGTGTGTTTGCAGTATCAAACTGCTTGTGTGAGGCTTACAGTATCAAACTGCTTGTGTGAGGCTCGGGGATTGTAGCTCAGTGGCTAGAGCGCCAGCCACACACATTGGAGTTGGCTGGCTTAAATCCAGCCCAGGCCTGCCAAACAACAATGACAACTACAACCAAAAAAATAAAATAAAATAAAATAACTGGGTGTCGTGGCCGGCACCTGTAGTCCCAGCTACTCGGGAGGCTGAGGCAAGAGAATCCCCTAAGCCCAGGAGTTGGAGGTTGCTGTGAGCTGTGACTCCATGGCACTCTACCCAGGGCAATAGCTTGAGACTATGTCACAAAAAAAAAAAAAAAAAAAATTAAAAATAAAACAAAACAAAAACTCCACTGCCTGTGTAAGGGTATGATTGTAGCTGAAACTCACAATGCATGTCCTATGAGCAAGTCACTATTCTACATAATGCAGGTACATAAACTCACAACAATCCAGTACTAGGAACCCCATTATTAGCCCCATTTTACAGACAAGGAAACTGGTGCACAAGAGGCTGTCATTTGCCCCAAGCATGTCCGATTAGCATGCAGGCAGTCTGGTGCCTAGTGTGTCCACACCCTCTGAGTCTGACTCCCCAGTGGAAAGGCCCAGTAGTCGAACACGTTCATACACACAGCACCTGTTACCCATATGATGCACCAGAGCTGATAACCTGAGAACACACTTCACACAAGACACCTATGACCAGAGAGGAAAGCCTCGCGTGTCCTGAGGGGCACCAGCAGGCCCAGATGTCCCTGCCTCACCCCCCATAAAGTGCCAATAGGATTCTTTCCTCCTCTTGTTTGTAATTGGACAGAGATTCTAAAGAGTTTCGAAGATACGTAAGAATACCCAACAAAATGTGAAAGTGAAAGCAGTGGTATGTGAAAGGGGTGGGCAGGTGAGCGGGCGCACCACCTGGTGTGTCCCCAGCCAGAAGTGCCAACAGCCCAACAGTTCAGGGGAGGAAACCCCAAAGCAGACCCAAACACACACGGGCCTCAGGACTGCGACAAGGTGGCGCCCCAACACAGTAAAGAACAGAACACTGAACAAAAAGGCCACTAGTGGGACATCTGGGTGGCCGCTGGAAGAAAGGTGGCTCCACAGATGAGCGTGGCCCCCAGGAGCAGCTTGGTCGATGGAGGAGGTGCCAAAAGCAAGAGCTGCTGCGGTGCCAGAGGAAGCCTCCTTCAGCACACACATCATGGTGAAGGCACGGGACACGGTGACCACTTGATCCTGGGGGAGAATGCCAACCTGGGCGGCCACCTTCAGCACACACATCATGGTGAAGGCACGGGACACGGTGACCACTTGATCCTGGGGGAGAATGCCAACCCGGGCAGCCTCCTTCAGCACACACATCATGGTGAAGGCACGGGACACGGTGACCACTTGATCCTGGGGGAGAATGCCAACCTGGACGGCCTCCTTCAGCACACACATCATGGTGAAGGCA